>KN469285.1:0-17139 GCA_000787095.1 Periophthalmodon schlosseri
GGAATCATAAGCTGGCCAAAGGAGGAGATACAGACCACACACGTTAAGACCTGAAAGCTCCTGACCATGCAAGGAGGGTTTTATCCCAAATCCAGCACCTGAGACTGTACGTGAGCTGTAAGGAAGGAGGCTGAGGACTAGTGAGTGTGAGAGCCACTGTCCAGGATGAAACATCCAAGATCCATAAGTACATCAAGGACAAGGCTCCAACAGATGACATGCTCAGTGAATGTCTCAGACAGTGGAGCATAGAGGAAGAGGTGCCGGAGGTACCTTCATGGAAAGATAAGCCCCTACATGAGATGTACTACCGGAACATAACCGAAGTGGCTGATATCAAGAAATTCTACCAATGGCTTGAGAGAGCTGGTCTGAAAGACAGTGCAGAGGCACTCATCCTGACTGCACAGGAGCAGGCCTTGAGCACCAGAGTAATAGAGGGCCAGATCTACAACACCAGACAAGACCCAAGGTGTAGGTTGTGCAAAGAGGCCCCTGAGACAATCCAGCACATAACTGCTGGGTGTAAGATGCTGGCAGGGAAAGCATACATGGAGCAGCATAACCAAGTGGCGAGCATAGTGTACAGAAACGAAGTCAAGGTGGGAAACGCCTCCAAAGGTAGTGGAGAATGATCGAGCCAAGATCCTGTGGGACTTCCAGATACAGACTGACAGAATGGTGATGGTGAACTAACTGGACATTGTGGAGCAAAGCCTTTGTGGTGGACATTGCAGTACCAAGTGATGGGAACATCAGGAAAAAGGAACACAAGAAACTACCAGGGGATCAAAGAAGAGCTGGAGAAGGCCTGGAAGGTGAAGGCATCAGTGGTGCCTGTGGTCATCAGAGCACTCGGGGCAGTAACCCCCAAACTGGAGGAGTGGCTACAGCAGATCCCAGGAAAAACATCAGACATCTCAGTCCAGAAAAGTGCAGTACTAGGAACAGTAAAGATACTGCACAGAACCCTCAAGCTCCCAGGCCACCTGTGGAGGGTGAGGATTTATTTCCATGATTATTTACATTGTACATTCTTATTGGAAGCACCAAAATTGTGTGTGGCATTATAGAGTTTGGACATTTAATTTAGGCAGGCAATTGGTGGCACTAGATCATATGCTACAGCAGCACACTTGAAATCAGAAGTTTACATACACTATACAAAAAGACACACATGCTTTTTTTCCTCACTGTCTGACATGAAATCAGACTAAACTTTTCCTGTTTTAGGTCATTTAGGATTACCAAAATTTGATTTTTTTAGACAATGTTTCATTCATTTCATTTAAGTATTAACCAGGCCCAGCCTTGATGAGATCAGGCTTTGACATGCCGGTATGGCCACAGTATTATAGTTCAGTCCTCTTTTTGTATGTTAACCATTTCTGTCAACCCTCGCATTGCCACATAGGAATGAACACATATGGAATGTAGCAAACAAAAATAAACTCTAAATAACTCAATTTGTTTTAGATTTTTAAAAATAACCATCCTTTGTTTTGACCAAGGATGGCTATCTTGACATTTCTTGACCTTGACAAGGCACATCTCTGAAGTGAAAGCCATTTCAGGGAACTTCATCATGAAGCTCATTGAGAGAAAACCAAGGATTTGCAGCAAAGGGTGGCTACTTTGAGGAATTTGAATAAAAAAAATTAATAAATTATATATTTTTTGTTTAATTTATAATTTTAAAAATATATTTAAATTTGCTAAGGTTTTCAGAAGTATGAGCAGCAAAAAGTAGTCATCTGGAACAGGTTTGGAATTAAAGACTCATCCAAAAGGCTTTAAAATAACTGTGTAGTACTTTTCATGGACAAAATTTGACTAGATATACAGTGTTTGTTGATTGGTCAATCCTTCCTGGAGAGGGCGGGACCTTTCAGATCCTGGAAACTCCACATCAGAGACTACCGGATCACTCAACAACTGTAAATTAAACACAACAACACTCCATGTATGTTTTTGATGATAGTACAAAAACTTGCACAGTTTGACATTTTGGGAAGTTAAAGTATAAAGACAACAGTCCATATAACATCCAAAGAAACCCAATACGTTTTATTTTTCCATTAATCTGTTTCAGTTAGAAGACGTATGTTTACAAGACGACAATCTGCTGCGTATTTCCTTCAGTCAAGTCTCCTTTAATGTCTGAAATTTAATCTATACATAGCCTTCGTTAAGCTAATAATGAAACTTACATGTGTTTGTTTTTTTCTGTCTCTAAAGATTAAACTCCTAAAGAGATGACTTTTGAAGATAATTTAATGATTAACTGCTGTTTAGAAATAAGGAAGTTTGTTTTTGATCTGTAAAAACTGATAGAGGATAGACAAAACAAAACAATTTCACCACGATGATCATCTGATGTTTCACAGATGTTTGAGGTAGCTATACAATAATATGTTATTGATCATGTTAATGTTAGTTATTGCTTGTCTGTTCAGTGTGTAACTTAGTCTTTTGATTTTGTTATTTTGGTTCCAACCTTAGTTAAGAAAAACAAAACTTGTACAACAGCTAAAATCCTCCAGCTAAGGTTGTCCTCCTGACTGAGCCAAGCCCAAGATCTGGAGATGGTTCACCGAGCACTGCACTGACAGGTTGCCCCGGTGGCATTGAAGGATGGGCCAAATGCAGACAAATTTTTCTATTTACCTTACCTCTCAGCTCATCTGTTTTGTAAGTTGTCTTGGGGCCATAGACTGTATATATAAATGGCCAGATAGTTGTTGCGTTCCAAATACGAAGTGATTGATTTGGTATGGGTGACGTCACATTCCCTCAATCCACTTCTGCACCACAATCTTCAACACAATACACCAGCTCAGTACATTTCTATAAACCAGTGCTTCAAGAATGCAGCAGGACAAATTAGATCACAGTGAATAGTCTTGTTTTTTGTTGTTTTTTTTGTTTTTTTTGTTTGTTTGTTTTTTTGTTTTTTTTTTTACATACAGGTAAAAAATACACAAATACTAATATTTAATTTTAACATTCTTAATGGCAGACTTGCATATTTGTGTTATACCTTGACATGTTTTGTCTGCACTCTGCTGCCTTCATGCAATATTTCTGTGGTGTGTCTAGTCAGCAGACTTAAACTGACTTTGGTGTTTTCTTACTTGGAGCAGTAGGATGACAGTGCCATCTGCTGTCCAACTTTTTCAGGACAGTATCCCAGGTATGAGAGAGTTGGTGTGCCCCCTCATCACGATTAACAGTCCGTTTGCATGGATGGCGCTGAGTAGTTAATCTGGTACACGTGAGTGGCACCCAAATATTGGAGTGCGTAGAAAAAATAATTCCAGGTCCTCCAGTGAACAGAAACATCCAATCTGAGAAGTCCACTCATTGCATTTTAGACAGGGGCTTTATGGATCCACTTACAGATGCATTTGTAGAGGAGACCACTGTAGATGAAGCTGTACCTCAGGAAGCTTGAAACAATCCTGCAGAGTTTTGCTGTAATGGTATAGCTAAAAACAACTAGCATGTTAACACAAACTTCCTGATTATCGGACAATAAAACGCTTTATTATTAAATGCAGACAGCATGCAACAGGCTTATTTTGACCTCAAGGGGTGCTTATACAATATATCTATAATGGGGCAAGACAAATTTTGGTAAAATACATGGGGAAAAAATCGGGTACAGGACCTTTAATAGCATCTGCCTGTTTTAATAACGTTGAGTATATAGTGTAGACTGGTCTTTATGGGTCTGTCCGAGTGCTGGGCCATTAGAAGGGGCCAAAATGGGCCATAGGGGCCATAAAAGTGCAGCCAAGTCTAATTATGCACTGCTCCTATAATAACTGTTTAGGGAGGTGTCAGAGCTGGACAGATAGCTGGCACACACTCACTGATGGTAATTAGCACAATGGCATTCGGAGACCCACTGTAAAGAACCATAACATTAGCTTGGGAAGTTTCTTACGATACAGCTTCAATAAAGGGTGGCCACACTAGTGAAAGGTTAGCTTGTTTTTTAGTGTACATACTTAAATACAATAATAATTACAAAAAGAAAATTATGGTCTAATGCAGTTGCTATCAAACTTTTCACACCGAGCACCACCAAGGAAAAGATTTGGCTATCCGAGTACCAGATCTAAACCAGGTCAATAACAGGACTATTCCAAGTCTTATCTAGGACTAAACTCTGTTTAAATGTGGACTACATAATTTCCACTATAGTTCTAAACCAGAAATTATCCAAAGGAGGACAAACAAGTGGATAAAATGAACTCTAAATTAGGCAAGTCCAAGTATCACCTGAAGAAGCTTGCATAGCACCAGTGGTACACGAACCAGTTTGTGAAACACTGGTCTAATGCTTTATGCAATATAACTGTCCCATGAACAATCTTACTTAGATGAAATTAAAACATGGGCACATTGTTTGTTATGAGTAATTCTGGCCTAGAACATAGTGGTTATGTAGATGACATCATAATTTTTAGATTTGCGCAATTTTGGAGAGGCAGAATTGGATGTCACTGTTGAGTAATGACATATGTACCTGTAAGAGTCCAAAATACATTTAAAATGAGTTTCTCCCCTTAAATAAGATATTCCTGACTGTTTTTTAACAAGCTAGCCAACAAGCTAGCCCTGCACTACCAAAGAAACAATGGAGAAATAGCTATTCCTTCAGTGCTTTTGCAGACACTGTATTTCACTGTGTATCATTCCCTGCACTGTGGTGGTAAGCTGCCCTGGGGTGGACTGACGGAAGCGAGGCTGCCAATCTGCGCCATCAGACTCTCTGAAAAGAATTCACTTTCATTCTGTTCAGCTTATTCCAGAAGTTGCCGTGGAGGCCACCATTGTCATTGGGTTGTATTATTTTGCATGGGGCTGCCAATCTTGACAGCAAATAAGTTCTATACGGACTACAGAGCCATTTTAAAGCCTCCCAGAGAATCGGTGCATTATTGACTTGTTGGTGCACATGAACATTGAACATTTTACACAAATCAACCTACTTTATATCATATTTTAGTAGCAAAACTTTTCCCAAATTCTCCACTGAAATGAATGGGATTCCCACTTAACCGGAAGTGCCACCACAAAGAAAGCGCAATTTAGTCGCATTAGTCAGGGTATTGCCTAAGGACACAACAACAGTTTGCATTAGCGTCACTCCTCCACCACTGTGGCACCTGGTATTCCCAGTGGTCCATAGAAGTACTAACTACTCCCAACCCTTTGCTTCTGAAATCAGACGAGATTGACCACTGAGAAGGTGGTATTGCAAACTAAAAGAGCACTCACTTCCTGGCTTGATCCTGGTGTGAGTCCAGTCCTGCTGTAGACTTGGTTTGGTCTTGTTCTTATTTAGTTCTGTTTAGTTCTGCTATAACAAAATGTCTCAAAATAATATTATAGACTGTTATTATGTGTCAGATTAAGGTCTTTTTCACACAACCATTATTTTGGTCAGCATTAAAGGCTCCACTCGCACTCACAGTTTGTGCAAGGAAAGACCACTACATATAGCTCCAGGAAAGTGAGCGTGTGCGTATTCACCAGGCTTTGTTTGTCTGAAGCCCATTGTCATGGAAATAAGTTTGTCAATCAGCTGATTGCCTCTCATATGGCTCATTGAGCAGCCATTTGGGGTGAATGAATGAGCTATATGAATAAACTTTAAAATTCTGATTACATTTTTACCTGCTTCTCTCTTGGAGGTTTAATTGCTTTATATGGAATGATCTACAGTATGACTTTAAATTAATATATCTTGCATTTGTTAAATTACAGGTGTATTTATTGCTTACAAAGACCTTGAAAAACATTCTCCTCTTGTATACCCTGTTTGATGTAACATTGAGTATTGAGTATTGTGTATTGAAGCTTATCCTAACTGGCACCTGGTCACAATATTATACATAAATTGGCTGTTTTTCAGAATGACGGTAGTGAACCGTACTTCATACTGTAGCCACCCTCCCACATGTGCGATGGTTAGCATAATTGTGCCTTGTACACATATGGCTCATATCTACACAGTGCATATCAAAGGGCACTGCCTAATCGCTATAATTACAATTGACGACGCAGTTACTGATGTTATTGGCTTATTACTGTAGATTTGGGTTTATACACTAACCAAAGGCGTGCAGGGACAGAGGGAAAGTCGAAGTGCATGTGCCACATGCATTCTTGTGGCTTTAATTCCATTTTAAACATGTTTGTGGTCACCTTGGAGTAAGTATTTCACCTTTTCTAGAATAGAAATATAATATAATATATAATAATATAATATGTATGAGACCGTGTACATTTGGAAAAAAATAAATAAATACATTTAAAAAACACTTCATAAACTACACTTCTGTTTCCAGTGAGGGATTTAGGCTTTGGAGCTTCCTCTATTGTCAGCAACGGGAATGAACAATCAATGCATTCATTATGAACACAATTTGAGTCTGGTGATGGTTTATGGGATTAAAAACTGTGTGGCGGAAAAAAAAATAAAAATCAAGATTCTTACCTGATGCAGCAATCCAGGTAAAATGTCAAAAATCATTTTGTAATCATATTGTGTGGCCATATATATCAATATGGATTATATAGCTCTGAAAACATTACACCCCTATTGTCAACACTTCTAATTTAGTGTATCTTCATTAAATTATGGATATATTCTAGCATTTTATATTTACATTTAAAACAAATGCTTTCAAATTGACTTTTAATATTATATGTTTGGAGTGATTTCCTATCCATTTTGCTTTTTTTCTTTGCAAGAAAAAATGACTTCAAATCTGTTTTATTCTACTCTGACGTGCACTCTTGCATAAAAACATGTCTAATATGTAACATGTTCTTTGCATGCATGATACAATAATTTGTTTGCTGTACATATACGTATATACTTTATTAAACCTCTCCTTGTGAGTGTAGACAGATGCACACGGGACCGTTACGACAGCTAGTGTAGCATACCTCCAAAGCACCCGCCGTAGCTCCCTGCACCCACGGGCGCTCTCTGCAGCACTGGATGACAATGAGGGTCTTTTTTCTCACCCCTGCCTTCCTCCAATGTTTTGATTTCTACTTAAAGTTTTATGTGGGTGCCCTCCCTCTCTAGGGTGCCATTAGCTTGTATGCTAATAGTGCTATGCATATTCTATTACAGCTGTCAGGGGAAAATAAGGGACGTGTATGGCAAGAGAGCATTCAGGGGCCAATGAACGCAGCGAGGGGCCCAGGCACATTATCACTCATCTTCACATCTGAATGGAGCTGCGTTATGGCTACCCCCCTTCTCTCTCTCTCTCCATCCTTACTCCTCTCTTTCTCATTCTTTCCTTTTTCACCCTCTTTTCTGTTTCTCACCTTTCCTATCATTTATTTCTCTTCTTTCCTCTCATTTTTCTCCCTCTCACCTTCTTCTCTGTTCTCTCTCTTATTTAGAATTTAATTTTTGGTTTTGCCTTCAGTGAGAATCTACAATCTAGATAGTCATGAAAATAAAGAAACAAAGTGTGTCCAAAAGTGGTAGTGTGTATTGGGTTTTAATGCTTACATTAACATTACATTGACATTAACTTACATTCATTTCCTGGAGACTGAACCTAATCTTAGCCAAAGGTAGGCTACTACTGGCCTAACCTTGACTTAAACTTATTCTGTATTTTGTTATTTCTTCCTGAATGTTTTTCCTCTGGGTACACTGAATTCTTCTATCAACCGAAAACGTGCAATATAAATTGTAACTGTAATAACAATTTCCTGAGCTAGTAAATTAACTTTAGTGCTTCCGTGTTTTGGATGATTTGAGCACAAGTATTTATTCTTTGATCGAGTCATTAGTGATTTTCAGATCTAGTTAAAGAAATGCAGTATTGTATTTGAGTAATATCAATGCCCCAGTACAGATATGTTGTATAAGCAGCTCTTGTGGTCCACTGTGTACTGTTGGTATCTAATTCTAAAGCATTTTACTGTCTGTTAGCATCCTAAAGGTACATTTACATTGGATGCGAATTTTGAGTCAAAGGTGAGTGATTTACATGTTAACCTTATGTAAAGGCGAGTTGACATGCGAGTAAAAGTTCTGCGGTGCGAACAAAGCAAATTGGGCGATGTGAATGAAGCAGAGATTTGTTGAAAATGTTAAACTTTCTGCACCTATTTGCGTTGCGTCAACCAATCAGGGACTGAGTTTTGATTGTGACCTAAGGTCTGTATAACGTTGTTGGTATTGTCATGTAAATAGTATAATTTGCAGGTTTGAAATAAATCAAATCTCAGATCATTTACGTACAGTTAAAACCAGAAGTTTACATACACTATATAAAAAGACACATACGCTTCAGAATATTACATACATTTCATTAGTATTTGATACTGTTGCCTTTAAACTCTATGACTTGGGTCAAACATTTTGGATATCTTTCCACAATCTTCTCACAATAGCTGGCAGGAATTTTGTAGGCCGTCTTGCTCACACATCCCTTTTCAATAGGACTGAGATCAGGGCCTTGTGATGGCCACTCTAAAACATTGACTTTGTTACCCCTAAGCCACTTTCTAACCAGTTTGGCAGTATGCTTCGGGTCACTGTCCATTTGGAAGAACCATTTGAGCCCAAGCTTTAACTTCCTGGCTGATGTCTTGAAATGTTGGTTCAATATTTCCACATAATGTTCTTTCCTTGTGATGCCATCTATTTGTGAAGTGCACCATTCCTTGTGAGCCATCTATTTGTGAAGTGCACCAGTCCCTCCTGCAGCAAAACAACCCCACAACATGATGCTGCCACCCCCGTATTTCACAGTTGGGATGGTGTTCTCTGGCTTGCAAGCTTCCCCTTTTTCCTCCAAATGTAATGTAACGTAATTCTCGTTATGGCCAAACAATTCAATTTTAGTTTTGTCAGAAAACTAAAAATTAAGGTCTTTGTCCCTGTGTGCATTTGCAAACTGGAATCTGGCTTTTTTATGCGTCTTTTGGAATAATGGCTTTTTCCTGGCAGAGTGGCCTTTCAACCCATGTCAGTACAGTACTCGTTTCACTGTGGATAATGACTCTTACCAGCTTCAGACAGCATCTTCACAACATCATTGGCTTTTGTTGTTGGGTTGATATGCACATTTCAGACCAAAGCACATTCATCTCTGGACAGAGAACCTGTTTCCTTCCTGAGCGGTATGATGGCTGGTCATTCCCATGGTGTTTAAATTTGCGTATAACAGTTTGAACAGATGAAGTGGCACCTTCAGGCACCTGGAAATTGCACCCAAGGATGAACCAGACTTGTGCAAGTCCACAATTATTTTCCTGATACCTTGGCTGATTTCTTTCAACTTTCGCATGATGTTTCACAAAGCAGTGTGTTTCAGGTGTGCCTTCAAATATATCCACATGCATTATTTTGGCATTTAGCAAATAGAAATAATTTTGGTAATTCTAATTGATCTTAAACGGGAAAAGATTAGTCTGATTTCATGTGACAGTGAGAAAAAAAATGCATATGTGTCTTTTTATATAGTGTATGTAAACTTCACCTGTAAATATGTGTCCTTTCGGTCTGTTTTATTGTGAAATTATAATTTGTTTTTTGAGTAGTGTACAAACAAATCCCCCATATACAATTAATTATTATCAAATTTTGTCAAATCAGCACAACCCAGCAAGTAAAAGTAAATGACATAGTCAACTTAACCCTCTAGATAGCGCCATATGACTCCTGCAGTCATTGATTCTACTGATACAGCTCTGTAAATTTAAATTAATATTTATAAATATATATTATCTATATATTAGATGGCAACAAAATGCAAATCTGCGGAGGTCAAGTAGAAAATGCTGTTTGCTACTACTACCCTACCAACACTCATTCAAGTCCAAAGTTAATGGATAATTTAGGTTTATGAATATCAAAGCATTTACTAACCGAAGACATATGGACAGGGGCTTTGCAGCAGGTATAGAGCACCTGAAGTTGGTGTCCTGGAGGGTGATCCTGGCTCTAACATGGGACAGCAGATTGTCAAACTGGGTCCAGGACAGGAGAAAGTACCACTTAAAACAGCCATCATCCAGATGCAGCTCTTGGAGAAGACGGTGGAACTCTCCAAACTCCAAGCGCCGCAGAAGAGTTAGGCAAACCCAAAAATGGTGCCAAGCAGGCCCTGTTTCATGCCTCCTCCACATTAAATAGAGCTCAGTGACCCGCTGGATGTAGTCCAAGTTTTTCAAAATGAAAACAACAGATGCAGAGGGCAAACTTGAGCATCCTTGGCATGCAATTTAAGTGAGTGACTCAAAAAATATTAGCGTCCAACTAGGGGCTTAATTCACGCTTAATGGGAATGGGGAGTTGTTAGCTTTACTGTCACAGCAAAACTCCGAACTGGTCTCTGAGAGTTGTGAAAAGTGCTTGTAAACTCATCACTGTGAATAATTAGGATGCTCGGAATGCATAAAGTAAATGAGGAATATCTTTGGACCACTATAGACCGTTTAAAATTAACTTTTCACATTTTAAAACAGCAAAAATAAGACACCTTTAACCTTAAATTATGTGAAACACTGCCTGGTACGTACATAATTTACTAAAGCAACCCCCTAACTAGAAAATATAGTAACAAACTAGCTAACTTAGACATATATTGAAGTAGCCACGAGCACACCCTTATCCCCCTCCACACACACGAACGCTTTACAACCGTGCACGTTTACAACTCAGTCCAACTCAACCATAAATATGCATTCACTAGCATAGCCATAACACTAACACTAACACCCCTCACCCCAAGACTAGCACTCACATTGGGATTAACTCTGATGCGGCTAAGTGGCTCTTTATTTTCAGACCATCTCCTCAGCCGTGTAATAGTAAAGAAGCCATCTGGAATGTGGAATTAAATTACTAACAAATGTTCCATACCTCCCCCGCTTCCCTCTCCCGCATGTCGCGCGCTGTCCCCCCAATAAAGCAGGCATCTCAAATTGGAACAGCATGTTGTCTGGGAGCGTGCACCTCATTTATAAGATTAAATTAAAAGCCATGGTTGCGCTCGGATGGAGTTTTGCGACAGTGGAGGGGAGGTTTTCAGCTGCACACAATCATCTAGCCAACGCATGATTGGTCGGTGGCGAGCGGTGGCAACTACTTCCTGTCACCTGGCTCAATGTGTCAGATGCGGCACCTAAGCTAACCTAACACTAATGACGCTACGGTTATGATGAGAAGTGGGGAGGGAGCAGATTGAGTAGTGTTTTTGGGGCAAGGGTAGTATTGGATATGTAGGAGCAGAAATAGTGGTTGTTATAATAGCAGTAGAATAAGTAGTTGTAGTCAAAGTACTAGTATGATACATGTGTAGGCTAGTAGTTACTATAGCAATATCACAGTCACACATGTAGCAGTAAAGATTGAAGGAGCAGCTAACAGGTAGTAGTTATTGCAGCAGTTTATTAGCAGCAGTAACATTACTAATTGTAAAAGTTCAGGTGCAGCAGTGGCTCAGTGGCAGAGCTACTGCCCACAAACCTGAAGGTAATTCCAAGTCTCTTGCTGACCTCCTTTATTGATAACTTTTTTTGTATTCTAACTGTATTCAACCAAGATCTTAGGAAAAATCTTGTGAAAATCAAATTTATTTTGATTTTTACATAACTTTAATTACTCACTATGCCGGCCAGAAGAAAAATATGTTTTTCAAAAAATAAAATAAAAAATACAATATAAAATGAAAATGGACAGGCAAGACACTTCAGCCACCTTACCTATGAAAGTGGTGTGTGCATGAATGATTGGTGGAGGTTAGAGGGGCCAATGGTGCAGATTGGCAGCCTCATTTTCATCAGTCTACCCCAGGGCAGCTATGGCTACAATTGTAGCTACCACCACTGAGTGTGGAATGAATATTGTAGCTACACCACTGAGTGTGGAATGAATGAATAATGAACAGTGTAGCGCTTTGAGAGGCTTCAACAATCCTGTAATGTGCATTGCAAGTGTAAGGCATTATTTTTATTATTATTATTATTATTATTATTATTATTAACACAATACAGAAATGTATGCCAAGTCCAGGAATCAAACCTAGGACCTTCTTGCTATGATGCTACAGTCCTATTATGCTAACATGCCAGTAAGTAGATACTCCACCAATACATAAGTGTTGTTAAAGTATTAAAAGGGACATATTTAAAATCCACTTTTATGAGCTCTTAATGGTATTACGGTGTTCCATCATTATTATCTTACTCAAAATTTTTATTTAATTTAATTTAATTTTTTTGATTCATACATGTTTGAGTAATCCTTTATTATCCTGCATTTGAGGCTTGAGTGCTCAGAAAATTTGTTTTAACCTACCCCCTATTCCCGCACATAGCCTTCCAAGTACTTGCAAATATTAAATATATCCAGACTATGCATCAAAAATACAAAGTCTAAAAACAACACTTTGCTGCTTGCTGCTGTGAAATGTCATTATGAG
Source organism: Periophthalmodon schlosseri (assembly GCA_000787095.1). NCBI lineage: Eukaryota > Metazoa > Chordata > Actinopteri > Gobiiformes > Gobiidae > Periophthalmodon > Periophthalmodon schlosseri. Next base: position 12,480 of record KN469285.1, read on the forward strand.
AGGGGCAGTATGTGGAGATTTGAACAGGAAGTCAATGGAGCAAAAATCAGATACTAATCAATACTAGTATCAAAACTAGATACTCATTTCAGCAGGTATCGATACTACAATAGTCCCATTCACAGGACAGAAATCAACCTTTCCCGAATAGCATTAGAATGATCTTGAGTGGTATCAGAACAAGAATAAGGCCACATAGACTAGTACACTCATGGACCACTATTGAACCTACCTGGGTGACTGAGAGATTATTCAGATGTCCATGAAGACCGCATGGTAATATAAAAGAAAGTACTATGATTTAATGTTGAAAATGACATTCTATTGTCTAAAGAAAGAGGTTTTTTTTTTTTTTTTAATCAGTATCGAGTCCATTCGTTAGTATCGAAATCAAGTTTGAAATTTTTGTATGGTGACAACACTAATGTAAAATAATGATCAACTAACAATAGTTTAATACTAAATACCCCAAAAATAGCATAATTTGGCTTCTTTAATGTCAACATAGCGGTAGCACACATTGTGACAGATGGTTAGCACTAGCATAGCACTAGCACAAGTATTAGCAGTGATGGCAATAGCACTAGAATCAAAGCTAGTGTTTCTATACCGGTTTGCGCCTTGTCATAGATGCGGCAATACATCACACTCGGAGCAAATTGGCTTCCATAAATGGGCCTGTTTGGGCTGGCTGCCTGAAAACAGATGAAGTTTTATTGAAAAGGTGGAAGCGATTAGTTTAAGGGGGCGTCTCAAAAGTGTAATTTCCAAATGAAACGGGCCGGGCCTATATTTATGAAGCCCGTGGCACAAAGAAGGGAGCTCGTAATGAGGCAATTAAGCAGAAGGGGTCTCCAGACTTTGAACCGGAGCGCGGTGATTTTTACCAAAACATCTCACATTGATAGATACTCATAACTCAGGGGCCTTAATTGTGCTTAATTTGTTTGGAATAGGAATGTGCTTTCAATTAGACTGTGGATTTGGGGCCGCCGTGTTTAAAGCAGCCTGTCAGGGGAAATTAAGATGCAGTTTGGTCGGGCCCTCATGTGTTACTGTTTTCTATCAGGGCAGAGATGGACACACAGACCAAACAGTCAAGTAGAGCCACAACAACGTGCTCTGTCCACCAGTTAGCAGGAATATTTAGGGTTGGGATAAATATTAGTGAGGAATAAGTTGAAAAACATTTTTGAATTCACTTAGTGTTTTTAGTTTGAACCTTAATTTGCATGTTCATGGATGGTTTCCTGGATGGGTTTCCTGGCTAGCCAAGACTACATGCTTTTACTATTAACACTCTGCAGTGACATCAGGCTGTCTGCATGTATCTGTATGGTGGAATGTTCAGCAGTTACCATAGTGACGCAATGCACACATTAGCAAACATTGCCAAAAAAAGTTTTAAGATCTGAAAATTCAAGAAAAAATACAACAACACAAGATCAATGTGATCAATATGAGTGTTCATGGTCACCTTTAGGCGTTTGCAAGATGAGAGTGGTTAACTGAAAAACTTAGCTAATGCTAGCTAGCTTGTGACTGTAATTTTATGTATTAGAGACTTATTTAACAGTACAAAATCAGTTGACCTGTTCTTTCTGGTCAGACTGTGTTAAATCAAAGCTCAGATGAAAGTCTAATAGAGCTTCAGATAGAGTATAGTGTCTACAGTTAGCATCACACCCTCTGGCAATGTTGACGACATAGGCCTACTTTACAAATACTGATTGTCTGTAAAAAGGGCCAGCTCCAGGCATTTGGTGGCCCTAAATAGGGCCGGCCCTAGCCTTTAGGGCTGGAGCCCTTGCCACTTCAGTGTCACGTATTCATATATATAAAATTAAGACATCATCTCAACCATTTGTAAAAAGACTGAAAATTCTAGAGGCTCACAGCAGCAATAGCCACAGGTATAACAGTATAAAAACGTGTATGGAAGGCACGTCTGCCAGAAAAATTTTTTAATTCTGGACATATTTTTCTTTATTTCTGGTGCATTCTAATGTGTTTCAGTTGATTGGCTTACATTTATTAGTTCTTTATGTTATAAAATGCATTTTGGATAGAGTAGCCAAAAGATGTAGCCTTCTTAAACAAAGGTACACTTACTTCAAAATCATAATACTCAAGTACAAAGTAGTGATCCAAGTTTGAGTTGTATAAGAGAAACAGTCTGGACATAACATCAGATTTATAATTATCAGATCATTTGGATACATTAAAAAAGAAAGGATTTTAGGATCACATTATTTTGATGTTTATTATCAGGCTTTAAACACTGAGTTGAGTTAGGAGACATACATTTGCATATGAAATTAGCAGAGATTTCACGCAAATGCCCATATTAATGAGCAGGGATGCACCAATACCATCAGGTGCCAGTACTCGTACTCTCGGGCTGACAAACACACTTAGCGACTGCATAGAGCTCTTAAAAGAGGTATACCATGTCCATATTGGTTAAATTGTGGCTGTAGTAAAAGTAAGACAACACTCACTGTTATGCCAACATTGGCTCATTAGCAGTTAACGCGGAGGAATGCAGTCAGCAAAGACGGAGTGTAAATATTAAATCTAAATAAATTATATTGGAATTATACCTAACTACAGTGATTTCAGTAGAATTTTAAAACAGCCTTTCAAATAAATATTCTAAGATGAAAATGTAGGCTATACTGTAAAAATCCTATGAAATGAATTAGATTCACCACTAGAATCAAACACCTGTATAAATAATATCTGGTATCGGTACTCAGTATTGGTTCATCCTTATAGGAGCATTCACAATGCATTCAAGAGTCGTTCACAGGTCGTTCTTTCGTCCAGCAGATGTAACAAAGAGGTTCTGCCATAATCAACGTAGTTAAGCCGCACATCATCTCACAGGTCACAAAAGGATAAGCCACAGCCAAAAATAGCTAGTGTAATAAACTGACTCACCTGCTGTCTTCGTGCCGCTCTGATATATATCCTGTTTGCAGAATTATACATTTCCAGCTTCACTGTTGTATCCTGCATGTCCAGTGGTGTAAAGTGGTGACATAGTTTGAGTCTTCTCTGCAAAGTCCAAAACTAACTAAAGTCTTTTAGTCTCTAAAACACCCAGCGCACCCAGAGTGCATCTCGAGGGAAGGGGGGCCTTCACACCAGTGTAAACATAGCCACCCACACCAATGCCAAACTCAGAAACAAATGTAGGCAGCACATATCTAGCTACTGGAAATAAAACATACCTTAATGGTTAAGAGGGATATTTAGACTAGTATAAACACCAGAGTGCCGTTTAGTTTAGTCCCCAGTGCAGTGTTTAGTCCCCAAGCACTGCACTGCTGGCACCCACTGCTCCAACAAGCTGCTCCAGAGAAACCATGTCTGACTTTTTAAGGTGTCTTTTATTGGTTCAAATAAGATTCAACTTTATGAATCTGATAGTGTAGTTGTTCTAAATACACAATGAAGATGTTATTGCTTTGGCTGAAATGTTCCACAGTATTACATGAAACTTGCTCTTGCTCTTACATTTATTATATCACAGGTTTTATTGCTCAAAAATACATTCGAAAAGTGTGCATTGTTACTGTGAATGGGCTCGCTTCTCCACAGATCAGGCCTGTAACTTGACCTGGTGGCATCACCTGCTTGTCTCTTTGGAAATAGATAAGTTTAATGCTAACCTGTAGAACATTCCAGGCAAAGCAATGACATCTCCATGAAGACAACAAGCTGCAGGCCCACTATCAGAAAAGTTAAGTGCAACATTAAGTTACAGTTTGAGCTTTGTCCTTGAATATGTATATAAACAAATATACAATTGTGTTAGGAGATGATTTAAAACCTCTTCCTTTACCTCTGATTTTATTGAAAACCTATGACTAAAATTTCCCTCTTTTTCTGAATGCTTTGGAGTACAAACAAATGGCTAGGCTCTTTGTGAAGATGAGGTTCTGTAGTTTTGGCCTTTGTCTGATCTACTCTCATTATAAGTAGGAACAAGCTCTGCACAGAGGAACATCAGATTTCAATAGGTTATTTCTAGTCAATATAAATAGGAGTAAATCTGCTATATGGACATACAGACAGTAGACTGAGCATTTGTTGGGTCTTAACAATTCATTTTTCACAGCTGAAGCCAAAATAAAGCTTGCAATAAAGTAAAAAAGGCAGAATTCATATAAAAGTCCTATCATTTTTATTTTATTTATTTTATTTTTTTTATTTGTGGGTTTGGAGTACAAACTGATTCTGATTCATCCCAGAATGGGTTACTTGACTGAAAATTAGACTGTTACAGCTTTCCAACAAGGCTAGGAGTTTGATAGTTTTCTTTTATCAGGTGGTTGACAAAGAAAATAAAAACTGAAAAATTCTAACTTCCTTGAACAAGTACGTCGGAGAAAAAAGTGATTTTCAATTCACACTTAATTTCAACAACAGGTAGCCCTCCTGCATGACTACAGAATAAACCTTGGATTTTACCTCTGGATTGACTGGCACATGAGTTAGAGCAGGACAGGCAGGATGGGGCCCTCTGTGGATGAGATAAGACTCCTGCTTCTCTCCTGACAGACAACCAGTCCCTTCCTATTCAAAGCCCATTACCCCTGCCGGCCCCACTCAAGCTGCCGCCTGTCACTCATCACCCCAATCATCCACACTC
>KN469286.1:3032-23486 GCA_000787095.1 Periophthalmodon schlosseri
TCCTCCCTCCCTACCTCCCTCTCTCTCCCTCTCTCCCCCCTCCTCCCTCCCTCTCTCACCCTCCCTCACTTCCTCTCTCTCCCTCCTCCTCCTCCTCCTCCCTCTCGCCCTCCTCCTCTTCTCCCTCCCCTCTTCTCTGAACATGAGTCAGGCTCCAGAGGAATGAATGGCCGCTGCTGCTCACTACTTTCCCTCTCGCTCATGGCCGGCTGCCAAAGCTCTAATTTAAGCTCCAGGCGTTGAGCCGTAGAGGGGGAGTGCAGAGGAAGTCTATCCCAGGCGCGGCGCATCGTCGGGGGGAGAGCGCTGGGCCCCGCTCCCTGGAGTGGAGTGGATGGCTGTTAAGCTCATCAATGGGATGAGTCATTGGCTCGGCTCTGCCTCAGGAATAAAGTGCTCTGTTACTACCTGCTCTCCGGATGGGATTGTGTTTCTGCAGAATGCAAAATGCAAAAAGAGGAAAATCAGGAGTATTCAAGATTCAGAGGAGTTTACAGTTATTTAAGATCAAGATTTTTCAATCTGGTTTAAAAATATAGGCTTTATTTTATCCCTGTTTTTGGACTTATGTAGTTGACCATTTAAAGGTGGACTATGCAACTTTCCACATTGAAATACGTTGAGGCTCGCCTCTCGCAGGCTCGCCTCTTCACAGATATGACCTGCACCTGATCAACCGTCATCTGCTTGTCACTATGGAGACAGACGGTCACATTTTCATATAGTACTTTTCCACCTTCAAGGCACTCAAAGGAACCATTCACCCTTTCACACACACATTCATACACCAGTGCACACAGAAACTGGGGGCGAGGTGGGTTAAGTGTCTTGCCCGAGGACACAACGACAGCATTCATCTGCGGGAGCTGGAATCGGACCGTCAACCTTTGGATCAGAGGAAAAACACTCTACCAACTGAGCTACTGTTGGCCCATAGATGAGGTAAATGTCCATAGTCCAGGTCCATACAACAAACACATGGCAGACCCACCACCAGAAAAGTGACATAGTGGAACTTTAAGTAAAAAAATAGGTTTTCTTATTTCAGGCTGATCTAATCCTCATAATGTGCAAATACAAAATGGACAGAATTCTAATTTCTTGCTAAATCATACTGAAACCGATTCAAAATGATGACAAGATTATGAAACAAATTACGCAATCTAGATCTTTTGACCAAATTTAGCCAAATCTAATAAAATAAAAGTTAAAATTCAAGTTGTTTTAATGTCACAATTCTCTGTAACTTTTCTAGCGGAGGTTCTGCCATCTGCTCGTCCCTGCTCGAGATGTCGCTGCTTTGTCTGAAATGTTCCACAGTGCGGCAACAAACATATCCGTCTCCATGGATACAAGCGGGCGGCGCCACCAGGCCGAGGTTCAGGTCAGATCTGTGACCTGGAAGTGACCGAACAGAAAGAATGAGTGTTTCCAAGGTATTTCACTGCAGTAATTGAGTAAAATGCAAGAGGGGTAAGTTTAATGCCATACTGCGGAACATTATCTTCTTTTTGTTCATGTCCAAAAAACACAAAAAAACACAAAAAAACAACACTATTTATTATATGCGTGGATGTACTTCACGAAATGACAAATAAACAAATAAATAAACATTCCAAGAAAAGCAATAACTTCTCCCCAGAGACGAGCAGCTGACAGAAAAGTTCCACGGTGCAGCTTTAGCCCCTCCTCTTTCTGCAGTGCACTACACTCGCCGCAGTGGCAGAGTTCCATGCAGAGTCACGCTGGCCGCAGTCTCAGATCAGTTAAACAGACATTTCCATATCGGGCTCATTTAAAGGTCGAGGGCGGCCGCTGCCCCCTGGAGGTTGGTTGGCTCGGCGGCTTCTGAGTCTATCTGGGCCGGTTTCGGTTTCAGACTCCCACCTTCCTGCTCTGAAACGCCTCCTACAAACTCTCATATCAGGTTCATCTGTAGTCTGAAAATGTGCCATCAACGAACGGGCAAAGAATTATGTCTGTGTCTATGTCAGCGGGGGGGGTTTCAAACTGTGGTACAAGTAGGATCATCAAAAGTATCGAAAATCTGACGCTAATCGATATTAAGACTAATATCGAAACTGGATACTCATTTGAGGAAGTATCGATACTAAAAAGTCACATTCGCAGGACAGAAATGAAGCTTTCCTGAAGCTTTAGGCTGATCTTGAGCTGAATCAGAACAAGTATAAGACACATAGACGAGTTTACGCCCATGGACCACTGAGCACTGTTCTCTCTCCTTTCTCTTTCCTCTCTTCCCCTCCTCTCTCTCTCTTTTCTCTCCCTACATTCCTTTACCCATTTTCTTTCTCCTAATCTTCCCTCTATTCCTCCTCTTTCCTCTCCTCTGCCGTCCTCCTCTCTCTTTCTCCCTATTCTTATCACTATCCCTCCCCCTTCTCTCTCATCTCGTCTTTCCTCTCGTCTTTCCTCCTCTCTCTTCTTCCTCTTCTTCTGAAAGGCGAGTATAAGACACACAGACTAGTTTACGCCCATGGGCCACTATGGAACCTACTGGACGACTGAGGTATTACACAGATATAAGGCCACATGGGAAAATAAAAGAAAGAACTGCAATTTAATGTTGAAAATCACGTTCTATTGGGGATTACACAGATATAAGACACATGGAAATAGAAAACAAAGTACTACCATTTAATGTGGAAAGTCACATTCTATTGTCTAAATAAAGAGTGTTTTTTTATTATCATGGTGGTATTTGAATAAGTATCGAGTTTATTCCTTAGTATCGAAATGGAGTTTTAAGTTTTAGTTCCGTGACAACATTAGCATAAGCCGGAGTCGGCCTGATATTGGTGGTGCGCTTAGGATGGTTCCTGTTTGTTTCATTGACTGTGCTCACACTTTTACAAATGCCACATTAAAATTGGGACTAAAAATGGATTAGACCATGTATAAACCAGGACTAGAACAGGACCAAACCAAGTCTACATCAGGGATCAAACCAGGACCACATCAGAAGTGTGGACACAGAGTTCCACCATCTTAAATGTATCTGAATTATTGGTAAATGGTAAACACATTTTTATATAGCGCTTTTCCACCTTCAAGAAGTTTTATATCAAGGAACCACTCACCCAGTCATACGCCAAAGTTCACAGACTCTGGGGACGAGGTGAGTTAACCTCCTCAGACCTGAACTCTTCATGGCGTGTTGTATTAATTTTTTCTCTTTGTTCTTTGGTCTGACTGGAGCTGATGAGTGTAAAAACAAAGAATTATCTTTTTACATGATGAGAAAAATGATGTCCACATATGAGGACATTCGTACGTTTTAATCATTTTGATAGAAACAATAAAGTCACATTTAAATAATGATTTGCAAAAACTATTTGTTAAGTGCCTGATCACAGCAACATTGTTCCTGAGTAAAAACAAAATGAGAAACAAGAATTGTGCCTCTTGGAACAATGTGTCTCATTTGAAGAGCTTCTCACAGGTGAAGACATGAGCCTTTAACAAAGTCCATCTTGAATCTAAACTATAATGTGTTAAACTCTTCTGTCGTCACTAAGTGGCAGTTTAATGAAAAAAATTGCATTGTGGCCTAGACAACCCAAAATGTGTTGTGCACATATGAGGACGCAGGTCTCAGGAGGTTAAGTGTCTTGGCCAAGGACACAACGACATTCTGATCGCTCAACCAATGATGTTTATGTCGAGAGCGGGATTCAAACCACCAACCTTCAGATCAGTGGATAAACACTCGACCAACTGAGCTACTGTCCTTCACTAGAACAATGAACAATGAGTTCATAACCTGAAAATCGCTGCGAACAACAACTGGTGTCACTTGGATTAAAGCCTTATAACGTGTCTTTATAATTGAACGCAGATATTTCATTTTTTTCTCAGACGGGACTCGCTGGGAAGAGTTTGAGAACCAAAAACATCTGCTGTAGGCCACATCACCTCCACGACAGCCACAAGATGAACCGTTTCCATGTCATATAAATGCTATCTTTACATCCAGTGGAACGCGGTACGTGACCACGACTGCTACACCGTCGCCAAGAACACGCACGGTACGAACACATACAGAGGTGGGGAGTACTCGCTTACATTTACTCGAGTAACTTTTTAGCGGCGTACTTTTACTCCTACGTATTTCATTGAAGTAACAGTTCTCTGACTTGCGTTAAAGTTTTGGTTACTCTCCCCAACTGTGAGCACAAGTCTATATATAAGATACTCCCACGGCAACGGAGTGGTTGGCTGAAATGTCCCACAGTACGGCGATAAACATATCCGTCTCCATGGATACAAGCAGGTGGCGCAACCAGGCAAAGATTCAGGTCAGATCTGTGACCAAGAAGTGACCCCGCGACCAGTAAGAATGAGTGTTTTCAAGGTATTTCACTACAGTAATTGAGTAAAATGCAAGACGGGTAAGTTTAATGCCATACTGTGGGACATTATCTTCCTTTTGTTCAAGTCCAAAAAGTGGCAACCTGCCCGACACACTGAGCAGTTTTTGAATCGTTTTGGTTTTTGAGCTCAGTTTTTAACATCACATCTTGGGATTTTAACCAACGAAGATGATGTGAGGTTCAGGGGGCACAACGAAGCGACTGTTGGGTTGTGCGAAATGAGATGTTTGTTTTCCCCGTATCCATGGAGACCACGAAAGAAGCCAGCTATGTACCTTTGAGATGCTATAGGCTTTTTAACCCAAATGTGGCGAAATCCAGAGGAGATACCAACCGATCCGGAGGAGATACCAACCGAAACGATCAAGTGGAGTCGAACCAAGATGGCGGCCTCTACGACACCGTTTCTCTAGTGCAACGCCAAAGCGAGTCTACGGGTCCACAGGACGACTCCAACGCTCAACCGCTTCCTGCCAACAACAGTTAGTCTGGTCAATCCGAGAGTCTGACTGGACTCTACACTTTGACCACATCTACTGTTGCACTGACTGTGGTGGCTGTGAAACACAATTTTGTTTTTATGTTTTATTTTTATAACACAAATAAACGAATCTAAAGTGACAAAAGCTTTACGTCGACAATATGAAATGATTTGAACATTTGTGTTTCTTGCAGCTCTACTTCAGATATAAAGTAGATGAGTTTTTCCTCATTTTTGGGTCTATCCTTTGAAAATACCGGATTTGTGCATTATTTAATGTTTTGTCCTTCAAATTACATAAACTTCACATTATAAATCAGATGTTACGCCCCGACAGTTACTCTTTAAGTTACTCTTACTTGAGTAATTTCTTGAACCACTACTTTGTACTTCTACTTAAATGGTAAATGGTTGTTATATAGCTCTTTTCCACCTTCGCTCTACCAAAGATATTTATGTTGAGAGCTGGATTCGAACCGCCAACCTTCGGATCAGTGGACAAACCTAGCTACTGCGACCCCCGCTCCTACTTTACAAAGTCCACATTTTGCTACTCTCCCCCGTCTGATCAAATCCAAGTGGAACATGGGCGATGGTGAGTTTAATGTGTACAACAGTTTATCATCTCGTTTTGGTGTCTCGTTCTTATCAGGCCACAGTGACCACAGGCCGGTATCTGGACAGGTCACTGTGCCCTCACACTCCACTGCGTTTGTGTGCGGCCTGTTCTACTATCACTGCGGGGACGTGCACATTCTTAAGGCCAGACAGGGCTTCATCTGAGGTGGAGCCTGTTGAACTGGATCTCACCAGTTGTAACTGATTTTAGTGTCTTTTTTTTTTCTTCAAATTGACTTTTTATTGAAAAAGTACATTACACATTCCAATATACAGAATTAAATCACAATGTTCTTGCTTTTCCATATTTTTACATACACAAACTTAAAATTAAGGGCTTAGCATTGCAAAGATAAAATAACTACATTAACTTTACAACAGAACGAGTTCATTTTAAATGGTTTGCAGTGGTCCAAAGTTATTCCTCACTTTCTTAATGCATTAGGAATGTATTAGCCTCCTAATTACTCACAGTGATGAGTTTATAAGCTTTTCACAACCGAGACCAGAGCGAAGTTTAGCTGTCACTGTAATGCAACAGCAGCCCACATCCTGGTTTGGCTTTATAATTAGACACAGACAGCGCACAGCGGTCTCATTTCAACTCAAAGAGCTGCTTTTACAATGGTGCTATATTTATATTATAGTTTTGTTTCCTGAATGTATTTTTAAAGAATCCCAAAAGCCGTTGAACGCCCCCTTGAAAACCCACCACAGTTTGACCTGGGACTGTGGTTGAAATCTGGGTTTGTGAAAGGGCAACATTTGGCTTTAGACCTGATGGTGAAATGAGGCTGTGCAGTGGAAGTTCCCACTGAGATAGTGACATGTGTGTGTGTGTGTGTGTTTTTGTGTGTGTGTGTGTGTATGTGTGTGTATGTGTGTGCATGTGTATGTGTGTGCGTGTGTATGTATGTGTGTGCATGTGTATGTGTGTGTATGTGTGTGTATGTGTGTGCATGTGTGTGCATGTGTGTGCATGTGTGTGCGTGCACGTACACAGACTTGTTGCAATAGGAATGTTAAAAGCCGTCATTATCTGAGGGAGAGTGTGATCTCTGGCCTGAGTCGTGTTGACATGTCAACTCTGTTGTGTGTTATGTGTGTTGTATGTTGTGCATGTGTGTGCATGTGTGTGCATGTGTGTGCGTGTGTGTGTGTGTGTATGTGTGTGCATGTGTGTGCATGTGTGTGCGTGCACGTACACAGACTTGTTGCAATAGGAATGTTAAAAGCCGTCATTATCTGAGGGAGAGTGTGATCTCTGGCCTGAGTCGTGTTGACATGTCAACTCTGTTGTGTGTTATCAGACTGTATGAAAACCACACAAGTCTTTGCTTTGAGAAAAACACAACATGTGCTGATATAACATAGAAACATGGTGACACCACCTTGAGAACCTCCATCTCGGCTCATCTCAGGAGCTAAGCGGGGCTGGGCCTGGCTGGTATTTGGATGGGAGATTTCCGGAAATACCAGGTGTTATACTGGGGCAACAGTGGCTCGAATGCACACTGTTATTGTGTCCTTGGGCAAGACACTTCACTCACCTTGCCTCCAGCGTCCATGTATGCTGTGAAATAATAAGGGTGTTTGTGAGACTGAATACGGACACTAATGGACGTCAGCTCACAGGCTACACAATCCGCCGTGTTTACAGGATGTGCCTTATTCTGCCCCGCCCACTTTTGCCTCTAAATGTTTCTAAACCACAGTTTGGTTGCGGTGGCACTTCCGGTTGAGCGGGAATTTCCAGCCACCAGAGAAACTGACAAATGGTTTGCCACCAAAACATGATATAAAGTATCTTGGTTTGTGTTCAATGTTCATGTGACCAACAAGTCAACACTGCGCCGGTTCTACGGAGGCTTTAAATCCGCCCTGTTGTGTTTGTGTCGCTCTGTAGTTATAATCTATGACACCCATGGATCATTGTTAGAATTTGCACATTTTTTTCGCAATATTCAACTAAAACGACATAATAAAAGAAACAAATCCGCTCACTTCCGCGTTAGAAAACTGCGGCGCCCAATAGGAGCTGATGTCACAACAAAGAGCCGTGTAGCTGTCGGCGCCCCCTATGGATAGCTGCACATCCCCCCTATGGTAGCTGCACAACAAAACAACGAGTAACGGATTTTTGTTAATTTGTACCAAAATGACTACGCAACACTACCAAACTCTACATGGATCACAGATTAAGAAAATAAAATGGAAGATCGTCAAAATGACGTCTTGAAAATAAGCGATTAAATATTACTCAAACATGAATCACTCCAAACACAACTTCAAGAGGGTAAACGAGAAGGAAACAACTAGAACATGGTTAAAAGCTCTGAAAAGTCCATTTTGCAGAATAGATCTGATTTAAAATAGCTTGTAGTTCCTCTAAAACTTATTTGCTGTCAAGATCGGCAGCCCGGCGCAAAATAATACAACGTGAACGGCAATTTCTGGAGTTGAATATCTAGGCCTGTCGCGATAACGCATTTTGAAGTTCGATATATCGCTGAAGTAAATATAAACGATAAACGATAATATTGAAACTAGTTTATACCACTGACACAACAACCCAAGAGCAGATTTAAACCACAAAAACTATTCTAAATCTACAATATGGCTAAAAACATGAGCTGGAATAAATAAACAGCAGAATGAAACACTTTAGTCGTTAGTTTGCGTCTGTAATGAGCTACAGAAGTTAAGATTTAAGCCGTAAAAAGGTTGAATTTCTAACATATAGCCACAAAATAACGAAAAATTTCCAAGTAGTGCAAAGAAAAAACACACACGACAAATAGTGACCCTAAAAAATACCGTTCCAGCTTTAACATGCCGAACGACCCGACCAAATAAACGAATACTGCACGAACATAGACTGGTTTTAATGAACGTGTGATGAATCTCTAGCTCAGTGTTTATCATTAGAGGTGAATATAAAGCAGAGAGGAGGTGTGAGACGGCGTTATAACAGAAATGAAAAAAATTCCCCTCTGATGTGGAGTTATTTGCAGCCTCCATGCGACAGACGGGCCTCCACCGACACGTGTGCGGCTCTCCGCTCTTACACCCTGAAAATAGCGATCACACGTGGGCCATTGTTCTTAGAGAGGCCTTATCTTTACATGCGCCGCACACTGTGATACATGTACAGATACAACGGCCACGGCTCGGTGTGATCCCTGTACACGGGTTGTACACGAGGAGGAACATACCAAACACAGTACGGCCGCTGCACATCATAGACTCTTTCTATAAATGGACATAGCTAACCCGCTAGCCGCCGCGTTCCTAATAGGAAGTGAACATGGGCGCGCTTCTGGCTCCATCGACTCTGGCTCCAGTTCACTTTCTATTGAAAAACCGTCGCCCCTCTCTCCGTAACTGCCGCTGTCAGGCTCGTCATTTTGGTCTTAAAATATTCGCATTAACCTGCTCTACATGATCCTGGTATTTCTATTTTGCTATTGTGTCCGTAAATCAAGATATCAACAACTCTTACTACACAAATATGCCAATATGATATGGTTTCTTTGCATTTTCTTCCCTCACTGATATTAGCAAGAGCTTGTCGGTTCTCGTACGGAAAAGGATGTACACCTACCCAATGTATTTGCACAAGGTTTGATTGCAGTTGCTAAGCGCCCGCTCCCTGTTAAACCAGCGATTGGGGCGGGAAGGGGCGTTACCTTGAACAGGCTGGCTCCGGATTGGCTCTTTGGTTGCTATGATGCTCACGGTCATAACTCGGCTTCAAATTCGCCGCTATAACTGCGCTAACCTTGATGAGCTTCCTTTGACAGGAGCCGAACGCTGTGGGCGACGTCGCACTCACTCGGTCCACTTCTTTATACAGTCTATGCTGCACAAATTCAGGGCAGAACTGTGATAAGAAAACATTTATCTGTCAGAAGTTGTGGAAATTTCAGGGTTGCAACGACAAAGTGCACAAACAGTAGTAGAATAAAAAGTATCAAAAATATGCATGGTAAAAAAACGATACAAAAAGATCTTAAATCTAACAGTCTGTAACTTTTTGTAGGTGGAAAGTCAACTGCATGATTCCACGGAAACAGAAGGTTAAAGCCATACATCGGAACATTCTCCATTGCGATATGTACGTTTTATGCCGTACTCTGGAGGATTATAGCCAAAAGAACAACATTTCCATGGAAACAAGCAGGAGGAGGCGTCCTTTAGTCGAAATAAGAGTCAGGTTTGTGGAGATGCAAGCCCACTCAGAGTAAGGACGCATGTTTTTCTATGTTTTTCACATCCATAATGAAAAAAAACATGCTTTTATTATAGTTTATGTTTTGGGAAAAAAAGTTACATACTAGGGCTTTAATTCATGTGAACTTTTTTAAAGACACAAGTGCGGACACATGATCCACATGATTTACTTCCTTAAACATTTGAAAAACAGAGCTACTTAATTTCACGCCACTGCTTACAACAGCTAGCATGCTAATGGTGCACCAACACTACTTCTTGGTTCATGGATTTTAAAAACGCTTTATAATTAGATGCAGAAAACACACAGCGGTCTCATTTTCACCCTAACATCTGCTTTTACTGCTGGGGCTAAACAAAAAACAGAATTAGTTAATTTCACGCCACTGCTAACAACAACTAGCATGCTAATGGTGCACCTGCGCTACTTCCTGGTTCACGGATGATAAAAACGCTTTATAATTAGATGCAGAAAACACACAGCGGTCTCATTTTCACCCTAACATCTGCTTTTACTGCTGGGGCTAAACAAAAAACAGAACTTGTTTATTTCACGCCACTGCTGACAACAGCTAGCATGCTAATGGCGCACCAACATTACATCCTGGTTCATGGATTTTTAAAACGCTTTATAATTAGATGCAGACAACACACAGCGGTCTCATTTTCACCCCAAGATCTGCTTTTACTACTGGGGATAAACAAAAAACAGAACTAGTTAATTTCACGCCACTGCTAACAACAACTAGCATGCTAATAGTGCACCAACGCTACTTCCTGGTTCATGGACGATTAAAAGATCTGCTTTTACTACTGGGGCTAAACAAAATTCATTTTAATACATGAAAAAAATGGAGTACAGCTTCGTTAACCCGGGCCATAGGATCGTTTGCAGTACAGCTCCAGGTGAGGCTGGTTCACATAAACAAACAGGAAGCCCAACAATGAGTCAACGCCACAATGATTTAGGTTCAGAGCAGCAGCAGCAGCGTCGTGACTCATTCTTTCCATTGTGTGCTCCCCTGCTCTCTGTATATATATGTTTGTGTGTGTGTGTTTGCATTGCTCGCTCAGGGGCTGCAGGTCTTAAAAGGCCCATATTACACTATTTTCTGATCTGTGTTCTAATGTTTCCTCGTCACAAACAGACCCGGAGTTGTGTTTTGTTTCATTCACACATGTTTAACTCACAAAAAAAAAGCATATTTAGGCTGAGTTCTTCTCTCAAACTGAAAACACTCTCCATCCACCTTCACTAGAATCATTTGGATAATTTCAGACCTGGAATTTCCAATCTCTACTGAACTACAGGTAAAAGGAGCTGTTAACTTGAAAACTACCGCTTCATGACATCACAAAGTGGAACAGAGCATTTTGAGTTTTGGAGATGTAGACAGACTAACAATAAAGTGTTACTCAAACATGTGAGAATGAAACAAGATGTTTGAGCAATCCACGTTTGAGTTTCCCTGTTTGATAATGACGTCTCTCTTCAAAAAGCTGTGTCCAACTGACGTGACTTCATTTGGTGCCAACGCAGACTCCTCCATGTTTTTTTACTCCTTTCGCTTTCATCAGGTTCACGTTTTTTTTCTACGCGATTCACGTTCTACGGCGGCAGAGTGAGTGGCCAGAAGGTCTTGGGTTTGAATCCTGGGTTTTGCGTATTCTCTCTGTGACTAGGTGGGTTTTTCTACGAGAACTTCAGTTTCCATCATCAACCCAAAACATGTGCAGTAGGTAAAATCCTTGTTTGGCATTATTTGAGTAACATTAAGACTAAGCTCCACTTTACATGTTTGCAGTGGTGGAAAGTAATGAAGTACACGTAGTAAAATACTGTACTTAAGTAGAATTTTTAAGTATCTGTACGTTACTTAAGTACATTTTACAGTGGATACTTTTTACTTTTACTTCACTGCATTTGAGAGCAGTATCTGTACTTTCTACTCCACTATATTTTTGAACTGGACTCAAAAGAAAAAAGTACTTTTCATGTGATTTGAGGGGTTATTTTTTATAATTTTCGTGGTAACATCCTGTCTAAAGTTTTCGAGTTCAAGCTTCGGCTTTGAGCAAAACAAAAATAAATACACAAAATTCATAAGAAAAACTAAGAAATTGATTCATATTCTTACTGTGACCAAAATATGTCTCATTTGTAATAAATATCTCTACATTTACACTTTAAGAGATGAACAACACTTGTGTGAAATACTTTTACTTTTTACCCTTAAAGTACATTTTAAACAGGTACTTAAATACTTTCACTAAAGTTGACTTTCTCATGTGATACTTTTACTTTTACTTGAGTAACTTTTTCCCTCTGTATCTGTACTTTTACTTAAGTAACAACACTGAGTACTTCCTCCGCCGCTGTGCTGCATTCACATATTGATTTGACGTTACACTGTATAAAATACTGAGCCCGGATGTCTCAGAGTATTTAAAAACCCCTGAATAATAGATAAAATAGGACCTGTCGGAGAGAAACCTTTGAAGCTTCGGCGCAGTCATGTGACACAACGCGGCTCCCGGTCCGCCATCACAACACGCCACTTCAAAGTCCCGGAGGGGGAGTCGGGAATCGGATCACACGCGGGATCAGCGAACGCGGCGCTGATGAAAAGACGAACGGGATTCTCCACACTGTTAAAAAAAAAACAAAGGAACGTATCAAAGAGAAAGTCTCGGAGCTGCTTAAAAGTGGAGACGAGGAACTTTGTCTGTGCCAGAAGATGAGACGCGATCACATTACAGCTGTTGTGATTTTAAACTTTACAAAAATTTGTTGATTCGAAACACGATAAAGGTCCTGTATTACACAACACTGACTCTTGTGAGCTTTAAGTCGTGTTATAATGTTGTTTCCTCCTCAAAAACAGACCTGAAGTTGTGTTTTGTTTCATTCACATGTTTGAGTAACACTTTATTATTAGTCTGTCCACATCTCCAAAGTTCAAAATGCTCTGTTCCACCTCATGATGTCATAAAGCGGTAAATTTCAAGTTGACAGCTCCTTTTACCAATTTTTTTTTTTTCAGTAAAGATTGGTAATTCCAGGGCTGAAATCATCCAAATGATTCTAGTGAAGGTGTATGAAGTTTAAAAACACAGCGGAGCACTTCCTGTATCACCACATGACATCACAAGGTGGAACTTTGTGGAGTGTTTTCTGTTTGGGGGAAGAACATGTGCGAGTGAAACAAAACACAACTCCAGGTCTGTTTGTGATGAGGAAATAATATTAGTTTAGCAGTTCAAATGTCAAAGTTCGTTCAAATAACTATGCTCCTGTACATATTTAAAACGTGAGCCGTTAACTGAATCTTCACTTAAATTAAAGATACACCACGGAACTTTCCAGGTGCCGTTTCTACGAGTGGGGCCGCCTCTCCGCAGACCTGTCTGCATAGATAAGCTTCATGTAACACTGCTGAACATTCCAGACTAAGCAGTAATATCGGCATGAAGACAAGCCAGCCACAGACTCAGACTCACTTCACCAGAAAAGTTACACAGTGCAGCTTTAGCACGACAAATACAACTGCAACATTATAAGAAAACAGACCTTGACATTTCCCCAAACTCATTGTTATTTTGTTTATAAATACATTTTTGGTTTGTTGTGCCTTTATGCTGCACGCTTTGGGCTAATGGTGCGGACAGCTGGGTCACGTGACTTCCTCCCGCGTGGTCATGTGACTGCTCCTTACTGGAACACAGGAAGTGTTTGTGGCTCGCTCTCTCTCTCTCTCTCTCTCTCATCCTCCCTCCTCTCTCCCTCCCTCTCCTCTCTCTCTCTCTCGCTCTCTCTCTCTCTCTCTCTCTCTCTCTCTCTCTCTCTCTGCACGCCTCATTTATAATGCATCAACACAAGGCCGCAGCAGAGCCAGTCCACCGTGAACGACTGTGTTTAGACTCAGAGACGAGGGGAACTGAAGGGGACTCGTGCCTACGAATCAAACAAAATAAAATTAAATCATTCAAACATTAATTCACGTAAAAGTTGACGAGTATTTCGGGAACGTAAATCTCGAGTTTTGCGCGTTTTGCATTGTTGTCGTCGGTCAGATCATGCGCCGAACTGGACTTGAGCCAAACACAGAGACAGCCATAGTCGCCGTCACTGTAAACAGACGCTGGGGGCGAGGTGGGTTGAGTGTCTTGCCCAAGGACACGGCGTTCATCTGTGGGAGCTGGAATCGCACGGCCAAACTGTGGGGCTCAAGCAGCGATGTTTACGTCGAGAGCTGGATTTGAACCGGCAACCTACGGATCAGTGGACAAACACAGTATTACTATAGTTATACTTTCTGTTTTTCTGGATCTGTTTATAATTTTTTTGCTGTTGTCACTATAAAGTTTTTGTATTAAATCTGCCTCACATTATAGCGGCTTTGGTAAGACAAGTAAAGTTGTATGTGATTATATTTATACTGTGAATGTAGAGCGTTGTAACGTTGTTTTTTTTTATTTTACAAACACAAACATCGTCATAACTCCATATTTTGGCTTCTATAACCGCGGCAAAAGAGCGTCAACCAAAAGAGCGTCAACCAAAAGACACAGCAACGGCGGAACATAACGCAGTAAAAGTATAAATTTGTACATTTTACAGCGGATACTTTTTACTTTTACTTCACTACATTTGAGAGCAGTATCTGTACTTTCTACTCCACTACATTTTTGAACAGGACTGAAAAGTAAAAGTATTTTTTTATTATTGTTTGAAACCTGCTGAAAAGGGTTTATTTTAAGACATTCGTTTGAGCACAAAACAAAAATATACAAATAAAAACAGCTAGAAAAAAGTGATTGATTCAGTTGTTTCTACTGAACAAAATTCAACTCAAATCTATGTGATGCTTTTACTTTTACTCGAGTATTTCTTTGCTTTGTATCTGTACTTTAACTTAAGTAACAAAACTGAGCACCTCTTCCAACACTGACCCACAGTAAAAGCTTGGAACTAACTTAAAACTGTAAAATGACTTCAAAATGACGGCGGCGAGCACATCGGCCTCGTGCTCCCGTGTTACGCTGCTGTTCTCTAGACTCTGTTATGATTGAATTAACAGGATCAGTTAAGCCTGACTTCCTGGAGTGTTCAGACGACCTATATCCTGCCCTGAGCTGCACCAGAACATTCATAATGAAACTGGCTGTAAACACCGCGCTACGCCCACTACGGAAACTCTCAAATAATATAAACAAAAATAAAACATATAGAGGGCGCAATGGAAAGAACAAAAAAAGCACTTACACCACCAGTCAAAAGTGTTTTTTTCTTTATTTTTTACATTTTATACACATACAGGAGACATCAGATACATGAACTAAGATTTATTTAATTTTATTTTATATTCAAATCTTTAAAGTCTCCACTCTTATAAAAATATTTAGTCGTGTTATTTCACTTTTTTCTTTGCTGCATAATTCCATATATCTTGCTTCATATGTCTGATGTCTTCTCTTTGTATATGAAATGTGTATAAGAAAAAGGTTGGCGGTGCGATTCCAGCTCCCACTGACGAATGCTGTCGTCGTGTCCTTGGGCAAGACGCTTAACCCACACTTACTGCGGCTTAGTAGATTTTTTTGATAATTGTACTTTTATTTCAGAAGACTTTTAAATGTGAACTTTTAAAAGAATATTTCTGACAGTTTTCCAGATTTTTGGTTTAATCTGAGCGTCTTTGTCGGTCAGAGTCTACCACTACGTGACATCACAAGGTGGAACGGAGCATTTTGACGTTTGGAGATGTAGACAGGGTCACTCAAAAATGCGTGAATGAAACAAAACACAACTCCAGGTCTGTTTTTGAGGAGGTAACAGCGTCAGAACATGATTTTAAGATCACAATTTTGCGCAATATAGGGCCTTTAAACAATACAAATCCAACAAAGCCCTGTATTAATATTCATAAATAGACCCTGGTATCTACTCAAACCCTCGTCAGCCACAGCCAAGGTGAGGAGCCCCCCGCCGCCCGCCCTCCAGCCAGACTCGGGCCCCCGTTTCCCCCTCTCTGGCTGGGCTTGCGTCAGGCCGGATCACAGACACAACAGGAGACAGGAGCCGCGGCCTCCTCCACAACGAGGAGCTGAGGCAAATGGTGCAAACTTTACATCAGAGAGGCCGGAGGGAGGGGCTAACACATGGAAGAAGGAGCCGGAATTCAGGGACAGGTTTGGGTGTTTTTAAAATGGTGGTAGAGTCACAATGGAATCGAAAACGCAATTTGAATGGACGGAATTAGAAAGTCACAAAAGCTGCAGTTTTTGGAGTAGCCTCGTTTCCTCCATAAACAAGAATCTGGTCTTATTCTAGTTAAAAACTGTTTGAATTTGTACGAACATGTTCTGAAATGTGTGTCCCGTGTGTCAGATGCCCTCCCCGTGTGTCAGATGCCCTCCCCGTGTGTCAGATGCCCTCCCCGTGTGTCAGATGCCCTCCCTGTGTGTCCATGGGGTCTTACTGTGCATGAAAACGTCTAACCCTGTAGTTTAGATCTGTACAAACATGTTCTGAAATGTGATTCTTGTTATAGTTCAGATTTCAGTGTTTTGTTTTTTTTGTTCAGCCCTGTGGAAGCCTGTAGAATAGTGTAAAGGGTAAATTATATCTGGCACAATACGAGGTTAGTTTCACAACAAGAAGGTCGTGAGTTGGACTGATTGTTTGGGGACTTTCTGTGTGAAATTTGCATGTTCTCCCTGTGTATGGGTGTTTTTTTCTGGGATTTTGAATTTCTCCCATCAACTAAAAACATGCAAAATAGACTCATCATGCAGAGCACTGCAGTGTCGTCGCCCACTGCGTCTGGCAGCTGCTCAAACCACATTCAGACTGAAAGTACATTTCATGTGTAATTTTTAATTCGTAATTGTTCCCAGTGAGGCAACTTTTAAATCAGACCTATTCTGTAAAATCGACTTTTCAGAGTTTTTAACAACCGTATTTTCCGGACTATAAGTCGCACTTTTTTTTTCATAGTTTGGCCGGGGGTGCGACTTATACTCAGATGCGATTTATATGTGAAATATATGTTTTTTTCTACATTATTATGCATTTTTTGGCTGGTGCGACTTATACTCCGGAAAATACGTTATAGTGTTTAGTATAGATGTTATAGTTGTTTCCTTCTCATTTACCTGAAGTTGTTTTTGGAGTGATTCATGTTTGAGTAAATCTTTAATCGCTTATTTTCAAGACGCCATTTTGCTGATCAACCCCCGTTTTCACCTCCACCAAGACACGCCCACTGTGGCGGTCTCCAATTTTATTTTCTTAATCGGTGATACTCGTAGGATTCGGCACCGTCGCGTCGTCATTTTGGTACAAATGACGAATGAAATGAAAAAAAAACCTCGCTAGTGTGATGTGCAGCTGTCCATAGGGGGCGCCGACAGCTACACGGCTCTTTGTTGTGATGACGTTTACGGCGACGTCAGCTCCCATTGGCCACTGCAGTTTTCTAACAGCGGACGTCAGCGGATTTGTTTCTTTTATTAAGTCGTTTTAGATGAATATTGTGATTTAAAATGTGCAAATTCTAACATAATGATCCACAGGTGTCAGAGATTATAACTATAGAGCGACACAAGCACATTAAGTCTGCTTTAAGGAAAGAAAACGTTTCTTGAGCCTTATCTGAGCATCACTCAAAAATAAAAGGTAAATAAAGTAATATACGGACGTGACGACATTGTGGGATTTTAACTCACTGTTTGGGACCGGTTTCATAAACACATAGAAATGCTGCAGAGAGAACGGCTCACAGTTTTGGGGATTTTCAGAACGACACACTGGCCCCATTCACAAACATGATCAGTGACCCACTGAGCCTCATTTGTTTTGCAAAGTGAGCCGTCTCAGTGTCATCTCTCTGCTCTGGTTTGTCTGATATCACTGCTTCATATTTGCATCTCGTACGTCTGGACTTTCCTGTGCAGTTCGTTCTATTGTGTTACAGGCCCCACTGAGCCTGGGAGTTTAAACAGTAAACTGCTCATCTAAATCCGCTGTTTGTCATCCGTGTTGTTCTGTACAGAGCAAGACTGGCCCAGTATTTCGGAACATTATAGTTTAAGATTAAGATAAGATTATAAGGTGTTTTGCCTTGAATATGTTTGGACCATGTGGCGATTTATAACAACAGGATTAAACAACTTAAACAATCATTCAAATGGTCCTGTCCTGGTTTCTGGTTTCCTTTACAGTGTTTTCTACTGTATTGCAAAGAAGTTAAAGATGCACTACGTAATTGTGCTCACCTGTTGGTCTCCATGGAGATGTTATCGATTTCCTTGAAGGTTCCACACTATGGCATTAAGATATCGCACATTTACACAGTTATAGGTGTTTATATTGCTAAAAACAAACTTGAAAACTCGCATTCTTACAGGGGTCTCTTCTCCACAGATCTGACCTGTAACTTATCCCGATGGCATCATCTTCTTGTCTCCACGGAGATGTTATTGATTTGCCTGAAGGTTCCACACAATGGCATTAAGATATCGCACATTTACACAGTTATAGGTGTTTATTTTGCTAAAAACAAACTTGAAAACGTGTGTCTTACAGAGGTCTCTTCTCCACAGATCTGACCTGTAACTTATCCTGGTGGCATCATCTGCTTGTCTCCATGGAGATAGACAGATTTAATACTAGCTATACGGGATATTTTGGTGTTTTAATGTTTTTTTTTCCTATGTATTGTGTTATTTGTATATTTGTTTTGTGCTGAAGTTGTTTTAAATGTGTTTTATAAATAAACTTGAATAGAATTGAATAAAACAGATAAATAGACAGATTAATGCAACTGAAATACTGTGGAACATTTCAGGCAAAGCAGTAACTTTTCCATAGAAACAAGGTGATTATTCCAGTAGCACAGGTGCATTGGTGGACGATTTCCTAGTTGAAAGCGCTGATTCTTTTACTAATCACTAATCTACAAAAATAAAATTATGAATTCATAAAAACCTGTCACTAGACAAGTTTTCATCCATCTACACCAAACTGTTACTCTTTCTTAACATCAGCCTGTCCAGGGACGACAGGTGGAAATTAGTTTTTTTGCTAGAACCTGGCACCATACATCTTTCCTGTTTTGTAACCATAACAACATACAAATTTATGACGTCATTTCTTCACCTTGTTAAACCCGAACAGTGTTACCATAAGGCGAGTCAGACTTAAATCCGCCCTATTGTGCTTGTGTCTCTATAGTTCTAATCTCTGACACCTGTGGATCATTATGTTAGAATTTGCACATTTCACTGTCCCTGTCTAAATAAAAGCTTACCTTACCATAGATGTGACCATAACAACATGCAAATTTATGACGTCAAATTTATGACGCCTATTGTTCTTGTGTCTCTATAGTTCTAATCTCTGACACCCGTGGATCATTATGTTAGAATTTGCACATTTTAAATCACAATATTCATCTAAAACGACTTAATAAAAGAAACAAATCCGCTGACGTCCGCGTTAGAAAACTGCGGCGCCCAATGGGAGCCGACGTCGCCGTAAACGTCGTCACAACAAAGAGCCGTGTAGCTGTCGGCGCCCCCTGTGGACAGCTGCACATCACACTAGCGAGCAGCTTTTTTTTTTTTTCATTTGTACCAAAATGATGACGCGAAGCTGCCGAGTGTCACCGATTAAAAAAATAAAACTGGAGAACGAAGTGCGTACGTCACAGTGGGCGTGTCCCGGTGGAGGTGAAAACGGGGGTTGATCGTCAAAATGGCGCCTTGAAAATAAACGATTAAAGATTTACTCAAATGTGAATCACTCCAAAAACAACTTCAGAGGCTCAGTGAGAAAGAAAACAACTATAACATGATTAAAAGCTCTGAAAAGTCCACTTTGCAGATTTATTTGCTGATTTAATGCACTTCCCAGTGGCTTTACGCTTCACAACAGCACACGCTCCCACAGGACGAGCCCGTGATTTCATAATGATCCATCAGATGTTTAATGACATGTTTAAGGAGGTCCTACGGTACAGCTCTGTGTAAACTGCAGAGAGGGATGAGGGACCGTATCCCAGACACTGTAAAAACAATATTTACTGTAGTATTGTTTTAAAGGAGTGCAACATCTTCCTTTAAAGGAACCGTATGTAAGAGTTTGATTTTAAATTTCCTTAAGGTTTATATACTGAGAATGAGAAAAATGTGTCATCTTTCTGCTTTTTTAACGTTGTTTTACGTTGTTTCCTCGTCACAAACAGACCTGGAGTTGCGTTTTGTTTCATTCACACAAGTTTAACACACAAACCCTGCAGATTAAGTTCTTCTCCCAAGCAGAAAACACTCTGTTCCACCTTGTGATGTCATGTGGTAATACAGGAAGTGCTGCACTGTGTTTTTAAACTCCATCCAATTTCACTAGAATCATTTGGATATTTTCAGCCCTGGAGTTGCCAAACTACTACTGAACTAAAGGTAAAAGGAGCTGTTAACTTGAAAACTACCGCTTCATGACATCACAAGGTGGAACAGAGCATTTTAAGGTTTGGAGATGTAGACAGATAAATATATACTCAAACGTGTGAATGAAACAAAACACAACTCTGGCCAACTCCCAGCCTAAAGGAATATGGTAGAAGACCCTTTATCGTTGCTCGCTCACTCCTACCACCTCCAACTCGCCCTGGACTCGTACTATTGGATCTGTTATATTCCATAGACTGTCTATATAAATGGACG
>JACM01072220.1:0-12556 GCA_000787095.1 Periophthalmodon schlosseri
AGCATTACATTTTTATTCTTAAAGACATACAAGCGTCAAAAAGCTGATGAGTTTGCATGAAAATTGAAATTTATTTCTGTAGACTTCTTAGATTCTGTAAGGGATTATAGACCTGTCTAAGCTACATATTTCATACCTGAACTTTATTTATGGATCTTAATTTAGGAGGAAGCAATCTTCAATGTAGAACTGTAACACTAATATAAATGCAATTAGACATTAATTGCTCCTTTGTGGAAAAAGATATTATGGGTCCTGCATTGCATTACATATCCTTTGCATATACTGCCCTCACTCGGCTCCCTGGATGTACTACAATTTCAAATGGCCTATATGCATTTTTTTCTTCTGCTCATTGGAATATCACACTGAGACTACTGCCACAGATTAATATATTTAATCTATTCACAAAGTAATTTACATGCTTCTTTGAAATTAATTGAACTCTTGATGTTGATGCTGCTGCCAAAGGTAGACCTTACAATGACACTTTTGCATGGTAGTATAGTGCACAAAATTAGACTAAAGCTAAGGAAAGAAGCTAAAATAACGACATGTTTCGAAAAGCTTGCATATGTTCGACGGTGTAAATTTGTCCGACCCAATCAAACGCGGATGCGGAAGTTTGACTTTACCTGATTGGTTTACATTTTGGGGGGCGGGTTCAATAGTCCCTCCAGCTGGCAGCACATCCACACATGCAATTCAGCATTTCTGTAAGGTCTCAGAGGTGAAAATAAACCACTTTTTATAACAACTTCTCCTCAAAAGGTAAGCCGTTTTTTGTATTAAATGGATTCTGAGTTTCTGAAGGAATGAGATTGCTACATTAATAAGCCTTTTATAACATGTGTCCAATACCCTAATAGCATCAACGGAAATTTGGTTCTAGCTGTTTAGCATATACAGAGTACGGTTTATCATAATACTCACGCAGACTAATGTTTGTCTCCCCCCATAAGTATTTACTTTTGAAATCAACTCATCAAACCATTATGAAGAGTTTGAAGGCAAAGTTTAAGAAGAATGAGGTAAGTGCACCTGTTGTGGCACATGCTTGGGTTCAGTGCCAAATGGGCATTTTTACTCTATACTACACTACATTATAAGTTAAAAGATCTTTATTCAAACGACAGAAGGTTGTCAATAGTCATTCACAATCCCACATGTGAATGAGGGGTAAGGGGATTCAGTGTCACTGAGCAGCAGCAGGGGAGCAGGGCTGTGTCCAGACTACTGCTATAGCTACATCTCAGGTGGCATTCAATTATTCAGGTGTACACACATACACACCCACACACTTTCTCAAAGAATTTATACTTTCCTGCTGTCAGTGACTTATATGAATGCTAAAAGCTAACAAATTACTGGAAATACTTCAATTCATGTTCTGAACAGTATATACTTTCATGTGAATGCCAAACATACAACATATTGTTTCATATTATCCTGCTGATAGCTTCTGGTGTGTTTTAGTTATTCTTATTTGTCATATTACTCTATAAATGGCCAAGATCAGGCAGGGCATAGCTTATCCAACGAGTTTCTCCTATTTTGCTGAGTCCTCGAATCAAACAGACCTAGCCTGTGACTGCAGGGAAACAGATCTCGTCAGTGACACGACAAGGGGGAGCCATGCAGACTCTGGCAACACAAATTAATAGGCAGATGCAGAGTTGGCGAAAGACAGAGAAACTTGGGATTCTGTATTAGGTTATAGAAGAAGGACAGCAGATTTGTGTATAGAGCTGAGCTGCGGCTGAACTCGAGGTAGGATGTCCCAGCTAGCAGATAGGATGCAGTTTTGGATGCAGTGTGAGTTGTGCAAGTAAGAAAATACTTTCTAAATCTAAGGAGAAGTCATGTGAATTTAAGCATGCTTATTGTGATGTGTACGTACATACAAGACTAAGTAGAACAGTTGCTTAGTAGTTCCAGCTTGTATGCTAGCAGTATGGATCCTCAAAAGCCTGCCTTTAGCCTGATGAAGTGCTTGTGCCCATGTTTCACCCTGCTGCCGCTACATGTATGTATTTTCTTCTGTTTCTTTTGATAACCTGAAAATTCAAAGACATAAGATAAGACCACACACCGCATACACTTTACATATTCACATACTCATTAATATATTTAGGCTGTGGTACATACACATTTAGAGATGGCCAGGCATTCATTGTTTAGCATGCTATGAGATATGTTCTTTGGTATCAGATTGCACTGTACAGATCATTGCTGTGTAATGACCTGTCCTCTGACCTCTTTAGAGTCAGGACTGGAGTAAAAATGATGACAGGCTTCTGCAGGCTGTGGAGCAAAATGAGCCGGACAAAGTCTCAGCTCTCATTGCTAAAAAGGGTCTATGTCCTACGAAGCTGGATGCTGAGGGAAAGTCGGCGTAAGTATTCTGTAACAAAACCAACATCAGTTTTACAATAGTGTAAAACTATCTCACTTTTTGAGACTTTCTGTTGTGATTTGTTTTTTAAGATACCACCTTTGTGTATCTCGAGGAAGACTTGATTGTTTGGAAGTTATCATTGCAAATGGTGCAGAACTCACTGTCACAGATGGGGCTGGTAAAGTATTTTTGCTCATTGCAATCTGACATTTTGATTTGATTAACCTTTTAATTACCTATATTATTATTGACTTATGCAGGTTTAAGCACTGTTCATCTTGCAGCCAAGAATGGGCAATCAGAGTGTTTGAAAAGACTCTTACAGGTCAAGCATTAATAAACACTACGCCCATATAACATTTGAGTCAGAGACTAACTATCTGTATATTTCAGGAAAGAGTACCTGTAGATTGCACAGACAGCATTGGCCGGACCCCACTTCATCATGCAGGTTTATTTATTTATTTTTTGCTTATTTACTTACTTAAGGAACCACCCCAGAAGCTACCTTAGTTTATAGAAGGGGCCATTTCTATAAGCTATGCAACACCATTTTTAAAAACATTCTTTTAAGTGAGTGATATAGTCTTTTCTATGTTTTTCTACAGCAATCAGTGGATGCTTGTCCTGTACTGAAATCCTGTGGGATTTTAAAGCTAACATAGATGTTCAAGATGGGGTAAATTCCTATGTGAATATCAATAGTATATATGAACAGTATAATTATATCCAGTGTGATCTTGTGTGATTTCTACCAGGAAGGTGCAACTCCATTGATCTTAGCAGCCCAGATGAGCAGAGTGGAGCTATGTGTGTTTTTGTTAGGAAGAGGTGCAAACTGTAACATCCAGGACAACCAGGGCCGGTAATAGTATCTATATGCCAAACTAATAACGGTAGATAATTTATTTTATTAATAATTTTGTGTTGTGTAAATATTTGAAAAACACATCTTAGAACTAGTCACTGATTACATTGTTAATTCAATTGAATTTTAGTTTTGCAGAGCCCAAAATCACAACAGATGTAGGGCTTCACAAAATTATTGAAATTAAACAATGAAACAGTTAATGGTCAAAAAGCTTATTAGTAGAAGTAGCAGTGGAGTAGTTATTAGTATGCCTGCCTTTGTTTTGATATGTTGTTCTTTTTTTGTGTGTTTCAGGTCTGCACTGATGGTGGCCTGTGAGAGTGACAGTGTGGAGACTGTGGGTGCTCTCTTGAGAGGTGGGGCCAACACTCAGCTAGTCGATGCCCTGGGACATAAAGCAAGTGACTACAGTGAAGTTACAGACAACAAAACGATTTTAAAGATTCTGAAGGATGGGCCACCACCAGGTCAATTTCAGTATTACAGTTATTTAAAAGCATGACATCTTTGTTGTAGCTTTATTCAGACCCAACAGTAAATTTTAGTAATTTTACAGTACCACTCAGCTATACTGTCTTACTGTTTTTCCACTTCATAAAGCTTCAGAGGGTGCAGGCGAGGAGGTAATGTTACATAGCTGTGTTTTGTATCACTTCCTCCATAATGAGATCATGGCCCTCTTGGCTCAGTTTTATTTTGCATGTTTTCCAATATGAGCTCATTTTTTGCTGTTTTCTTTAGTTTCTTTCTGTTGGTGACATGGCTTTTTTCTTTATAATTGTTTCCACTGTTGTTTTAATTCCGTTTGTTTATCATACCTTCATAATTCTAGCCTCCCTCACTCACCTCATCAATGCAAGGGGGGACCACTACCCGCAAACGAAAAGCTCCTCCACCTCCGCGGTCCCCTCTGCAGGTAGTGTAAGAACCATGTGCTCAAAATATATCATGTGGTGCTTCTTGTGTCCGAGATACAAGATCTGGCATACAATAGTTCTTTAAATATCTGCACCTAACCTCACCTTCACATTTATCATTTATCAGAAATACAGATTTTATTACCTCAGCGTGTCTTTAGAAATTAGCAACATAGCTATTATCAAAGGTTTAGATTTTAATCTAATTCACTAGAAAGGACCACAACCTCAAACCTGGATGCAGAAATAATTTATTGAAACAAAGTGAACATAAAATAAACGCAAAAAATGGTGGCTGTTTTGGGCATTCTTGTGAGCGCTACAGGCTCCAGGGCCTTGTAACCCCTTGTCTGAAAGGCAAAATAGAACAAGAAAGGGTAGGGTAAGAATGGCCATGGAGACACAAACAGCTATGTGTGTAACCTGGTGCCGAAAATAGTGTAGGCACTGGAAAAGGCGTGAATGAGGTGTGGTCCTGCTCCTGAACTGAAGATAACAAACTTATCTTCATTAAGTTTGTCTACTTCAATTTTTTATTTCAGAATTTGGCTCCTTCTCCACAACCACGATCGTCCGCTCCTGCTCCTCCTGCGGCCCGTGTAGCCCCTGTGACCCCTGTAACCCCTTCGCCTGAGCCCCTTCCCAGGTCACCTTCTCCGTCCCCTTCTCCCCCACCCACAGAGATGCCAAACACAGGCCAAACAAATGCAGTAGGTTTTCATTTTATGACATTTTAGTTTGTTGAGTATTTTTATTCCAAGTCTTTTTGTCTTTGTAAGTCAGAGGATGAGGAAGTCTTTGAGGAAATACGGCGCTTGCGTCTTGAGAGAGGTCGCTTGTTACAAAAGATTAAAACTTTGGAACAACAACAACAGAGCACCTGCTCTGTCCTGCAGGAGGTATTTTATTGAAGCCTAAATAAGTCTTGTCTTCATCAACCTAGATTTGTATTACCTTACATGTTTTGTATAATCTTGCAGGTGACCCAACTGAAGCAGCGCTTACAAGAAGCAGAAAGTGAACGAGATAGACTTCTGGAAGAGATAAAGGAGGCCCATAGTGTCGGGGCCAGCGACTCTGATGATGCAGATGAAATGTTGGCTTTCCCAGGTGTGTCCATCTTTTTCACCAGTTCTATTTAAGAAAATATTTTTATCTGGTCTGATGATGTTATTTAACGTGTGTCTGTGTATCTGCTCTCTCTCTGTTACACTTAGAAAAGCTGCTGTCAAAATGCTCAAGAGCATCTCCTGCCCCTGATGAGGCTCCACAAGACTCAGTGGCAGAGCTACGCGAACAAATAGAGGAACTAGCTACTCAAAACTCTGAACTTGTCCTCAAAGTACAGGTAATGTCTATTTCATTTAAGGTATAGTTTAATGTTTATTTGTTTCTCAAACTTTGTTTTAAAAATCATAATACGGTAATACTAGAACTCAGACAGGTTCTAAAATACTCTTATGTCTCTTTTCTATAAATAATGAAGGTCACATTGAAAGAATCAATCCAGTTGAGAATAACTGCATTACAGATTTGAGCAAGAATACTCATGACAGAGCTACATTAAGTGAAAGTGAGGAGATTATAGGTAATGGTCCTCAGAGGTTCATATATGTGTTAAATGGCCCTGACTCTAGTATTAGTCACAGTGTGGCAATATGTTACATGAAATGTCTTGCAGTATAAAATATACTCTTATGGTCAAATATGTATGAAAGTAATCAGAGTGAGATGCAGTTGACTCTTCTTTAAATGTGCACTATGTAATTTTTCTGGTGGAGGGTATACCACCTGCTTGCCTCTATGGAGATGTCACAGTTCCACACTTTGGCATTAATCTATTCCCATGGATACAAGTAGGTGATGCCACCAGACCATGTAAGAATGCATGTTTTTCAAGGTATTTTTGAGTGTACATAGTTCATCTATAACTATAACTTTGGCATCCATGTTTTTAGTTTATACTTCAACTGTGAATTGTTTTAAAAATATCATAATTGATTAAAGATCATCATCATCATTGTGTGTGTAGGATGCCAATACTTGCCTGTTGTCTTGGATAAAGATAAATTATTTAACTGTATGTGTTTGTAGATGCTGGAGATGTTTGAGAAAGATGACACAGACATGCAGACCACCAGCCCAGACTCAGTGCCGCTGGTGCAGTATGAGACCCTCAGGAAGGAGTTTGAGTCCCTGCAGGAGCGTCTGTTGCAGCTTCAGTCTGTGGGCGAGAGCTCCAGTGTGGCAGAAGAGAGGTAAGGACTCAGAGATACCGTAGTAAAAGTTTTGTTCATGGAAATACAAAACAATATTCTAGTTTTCATAATGTTTGTCAATTAGTGGCTACATTAGTGGAGTGCACTGTATATAAAATCCATAAGGAAATTGTATATAAAAGACAACTGGATGAAACAACTGGCAAATGTTCCACGTTCATAACTAATGTTGCTTTATGCTCCCCTTTTGGCTGGAAGTGTTCATATCATGTTTTCTTATTTACTTAACAAATTTGTCTTGCAGGGAGGATAACAAGGCTGAAGGAGAAGGTACAGAAGGAGAGAGCATAGATGCCCTCAAAGAAAAGCTGCGTGAGCTTGAGCAGCAGTTAACCTCTGCACACACTGAACTGGAAGAGCTGAAAGAGCAAATCCGTCTGGGCGTTCTGTCAGTGGACTGTGGCGAGGGGGATTTGGCTGTGGCAGGTGCAAGGGCAGAGGGTGGGTCCGGAGACGGTCTTAGCCAGGAAGAACTGCAGCTCAGAGTCCGGGTGACCGAGCTGGAGGAGGAGCTTGTGAGCCTGCGAAAAGCTGAGGCCAATGGTAACAGCAGTGACGACAGTGACACAATCGAACAGCTGACAGAGAAAGTCAAGGAACTTCAGGCTGCACTGGAGAAGAAAGACTCTAAACCTGAGGACGAGGAAGACGAATCAAGTCTTGTTAAGTCCCTCCGTGACAAAGTGGCTGAGCTGGAGGGAGAATTGGCAGAGAGCAAATCAGGGAGTGAACGTGCAGGAAGTGGAGAGAATGACCAAATCCGTCGACTCCAGGAGAGACTGGGGGAGCTGGAGACAGAGCTGAGGAAACGTGTGCCCCGGTCAGAGCTGGAGGAGGTGCAGGTCACGTTGGGACTGCAGTGTGAACAGCTGGCCAGAGAGAGAGCCGACGTCGCACGCAAGCTCAATGATGCCCTCCTGGAGCTGGAGAGACTGAGGCCGCAGCAACATGGAGATGAAGAAGAGGAGGAAGATGATGAAGACCATTCACAAAGCTCTGAACGCTCAGGGAGATCAGGTATGATAAATAGTCTTTAATCATTTTTATGTAAATGTTTGTAAAAGTACTATATCAAAATGTCTCCTACAAGGTTCCTCTAAGTTGCAATTGGGAGCTATAGCTAATTAAATAACAGATTTAAATTTACCTTCCAAAAAAATGACTGTAGGGGTTCATGGCTGTAGTGCATACTGTCATTGTGTCCTTACGCAAGACACGTCACCCACCTTCCTTAGTATGAATGTGCTTTGTGTGTGAGTGATTGGTGGTCAGAGGGGCTGATGTCGCAGAAAGGCAGCCTTGCTTTTGTCAGTCGACTCCAGTAGCTTACGACCATCAAGTATGGAATGAATTAATAATGCAATGTAAAGCGCTTTGGGTGTCTTGAAAGACACTTTATAAATCCAGTGCTTTATAATAACTCAACTGTATTTGTGTGTGTCCACATGTCTCTTGAAGTAGACCATTCGAGACATACCCTGGCTGCTGTTAGAGAGGAACTTGAAGTTGCGAGACAGGAGGCAGCTCAGGCATTGGACTGCTTGTGTGCTGAACGAGAAGGCCGAGCTCAGGATGCCCTGCAGCTGAAAGATGCAGTCCCACTCTCTAAACATCAGGAGGCGCTGTCTGCAGTATCGGAGCAACTAGCACAGACATTGCAAGAGCTCCAGGAGGAGAAGACACAGAGAGGACAAGATGAGGAGCGAGTTGCATGGCTAGAAGCCAAACTAGAAGCTCTACAAGACTCTGTGTCTAAAGAGGAGCATGAGAAAGTCAAGGTTGTTTAAAATTATTGTTCCTAAAATATTCCACTTGATGAGATAGGTAAAATTTCTACTTGGTTACCTAAAGCTGGAGAAACATTAAAATTCAATTATTATGCTTTTGTGTTCACATGACAGGAAGAGCTACAGCGCGCCCTACAGGCCATCCAGGGTAAGGCAGCAGCAGCTGAGGACGCTTTGACTGATAAAGAGATGGAGCTGAGAGAACTGAAGTCACAGAAGGCAGCAGAACAGGGCCTCATCTCCAAGGAGGACCATGAAGCATTGCGTCTTTCTATGCAAGCGGAAATAAATGCCATAACCACTCGATTTAATGATCTCACTCGTAAACATGAGAAAACCTGCACAGAGGTATGACTATTATGTTTTGCTGTTATTGTGGATGCAACAATAAGGGCTGGCTTCTATGATGGTCTCATGTATCTCTTTACATTATTTATATCACTTTCTCTTGTTCTTTCACTACAATTATTGGTCCTTTTGTTGTTGACTATTGAACCAAAGCTGCATTTGTACAATGATATCTTCCCTGTCCCATACATTATAAATAGTATAGTCCTGGTACTGTGTTTAAGCGCATATATTGCCATACTACAGGTTTTCCAGGTTCAGAGGGAGGCTCTTTTTAACAAAAGTGAGCGACAAGCTGCAGAGACTCAAGTGGCTGCTATGCAACAGAAACTCAATGAAATACAAGCTCAGTCCAGTCACATACAGGAGCTTCATAAAGGGATCCAGGAATCTCAAAATCTCGTGAAGGAGAAGGATCGCAAGGTATAACAACCATAGACTGTATCACACTTGTCTATTTAATGGCATATGCCATTTATTTAGCAGTGACTCAAAATGATCTTCTTTTTGTAGATCACAGAGCTGTCTAAAGAGGTTTTCCGACTAAAGGAGGCCTTAGGTGCTCTTTCACCTCCACTGGGAATCTCGTCCTCTCCTCATCACAACAACAACAACCCTGGGCAGCAAGTAGCCTTACAGAACAGAGTGGCTATACTCACCCAGCAGCTCCAGGTACAGATGGCAAATCAATGCATAAAGTGAAATAAATGATTTAAGTTTATTGTTTGAATTATTAGACCAAATATTTTTCAGGACTGGGAGAGAAAGCACAAGCAAGTTGTGGCAGTGTATCGTTCCCATCTTCTGTCAGCTGTACAGGTTGGTTCAGTATACAAATTACCATAAAAAAATAAATATGTGTTATCACATATTGTCTAATTTTGATTTGACTTTTCACCTTTTATTATTTAGATTATAAAACTATTTACCCTTGTGAACTTTAACAGCAAAGTTATGGACAATACCAATATTGGTATCTGATATCGGTTCTGCTCCAGGGTGTCTGTTCTGCCGATATTCTGGTGTGAGCTATAAATTGATGTAGTAAGACTGAGTGATTTTGGCCCAGAACATTTTATTTACACAAAGCTGTTCTGAAGTTAGTTGAAGGATTAACAATTACATTACACATTCGGATCAGTTTTCTCATAAATGTTTTTTTCAGCCTCTGCATTGGTATAATATTGGTTTGATATTGGGTATCGGCAGATACTGAAAGTGTCGATATTGGTATCAGAACTGAAACCAACTATATCTTCTTGATTTACAGGGTCATATGGATGAGGATGTTCAGGGTCTTCTGTTCCAAATCCTGAGGATGTCACAGCCAGATCATTAATCTGACAAACTTTTAAATAAAGCTTAGAAAGCTACAGGACTAAGATCATATTGAGCCAAAAACATTCAAATTACTGTCCTGCATATTGCTGTTATAAGCCTCAGCTGATCAAACTTAAGCAGTAAAGAACAATTGAGTGCCTTTTTTAGAATTACTGTAGCTTTACTGATATCCAAACCTGAAAGTGGACACAGGGTATATATTAGGAAAGTGTACCAAAATGTGTGACAAGTGGCTGTTTTATATAATTTTGTAATAATAAAAGAAAAAGTAAATTACGCTGCATGTTTTGTTTCTCTTGTTTTACCTGCAGCACTATTACTGCTTGTTGGGGTTGTACTTTCGCTGATAACAACAAAATGCATTGTAACTGTGTCGTGAATAGTCTATTTTATTGGCAAAGCTACTGATTAAAAATGAACCATTAAACCATAAATGATTTGTCTGTGCATCAGACTGATACATAGCAGAGGGCAGATAAATAGATAGATTGAGTAGAAATGCCCACAACCTAAATTGTCTCTTGTGAAGTACAGAAGATGAACAGAATAGAACAAAATGTTGTAACAGTATGCAGAAATAGAGTATAAAGAGTTAAAATGTTACAATAATCATGTTTTTTCCTGAGTTGCAATGGACATACACATAAGGGCGTAAGCACACACTTACAGTGTGTTGTTAAACTACTATACGGCATCCAGCATAAACTAAGAGCAGCTTACTTTCCTGTTAATAGCTATTAGGTTTTTTGTCATTTTTATCCAGGTTATTGTTTTGAAATTGTGTCATAACTGCATTTTAATAAGACCAAAGCCTGTAGTTGTAAGGCACTGAAGTTGAACATGATAGAGATGTACAGACTTAGATACTAAGTGCAGCCAAGAAAACTAGAGGGCCTCTGAGAACAAGAACAGTCAAGGTCACACATAAAAATATGAAAAGCCCTTAAAAATATGTTTCAGAAGAACAGAAATGGCTTAAGTAGGATTAGTGTACTGTAACAAAATCTTGCCTTAAAAATGATGTTCATAACACATTTTTAAAAGCAGGACATTACAAATAATTGTGTCTCTGGTTAGTATATATCTTGTTCTGTATCTTAAAAATATCAATTGTGCCATTTGTATGACCTGTAAGTCTAAGTCACCAAATGGAGCAAATACCTCTCATTGGGATTCTTTGACAAATCCTAAACAAGTTTCAGTTTTGTTCAGTAGACCTCACTGATTCATTGAGTGAAAGGTACAGGTTTCATTCCTTGTGTGGCACTTTTAACTCTTTTAAGACCTCCGTTACAGGCAGGAACCCCAAAAGTCTTGTGTGTTGTATGTATCTTTGAACACAATCTTCTGTCCTTGATGATATCTCAAAACATCTGCAGCCATACAACTGTGACATTTCCAGCTCAACCATTAGTGTAACACTTTTTTGATGTTGAGTTCAATTCTTTAGCACTGTCATTTGTTGAGAATACAGTGTTTCACTAAAAATATTGATGCTGTCCTTTACAGTTGTAATTTGTCGAAGGTCAATGATGCAAAATTTCTCATGCCAGAATCTGTAATGAGAACAGAACTCATAAAATAGCTATAATGAGTGAATTAAAGTATAATATGTATCATTTGTTACCATTTCATGCAGAGATTCTTATGGTTTTCTTCTGACCACTTGTTTGAGGTGAAGCTCACTCTCCGCTGCTACAATAGGCAGCTCATTCTTCAGGTGATATGAAATAAGGTGACTTATGCTTTCAAACAACATGTCTTTGGTCCGGACCTGAATGGAGAACGGTGTAAAACATGTGATTCTGTGTACTCTGAAATATGTGTTGGCATGGTAACTTGACTCACCACTCCTTCAGGATCGACCAGCAGCAGGTGTTTGGGTAGACCACAGTGCATGCCTGTCAGCACATACTGCCCTGGGTTGGTTGTGCTTTCCCGAACTAGGAAGTCCCCATCTCTTATCAAGAGTTTCTCTGCATCCCTCCGGCTCATACGACTGTGGTACCACGGTTCTCTGCGCAGCTGCTCCTCATTTGGAGCCACAGGGGCCCGACGGCGGGGAGGACTGGGCCATTGATCCTCAAGCACACGCACTCCTCCAGAACCAGACACCAGGGGAACAGTAGAGCCTACAAGTCCACCGCTGGCCTCATGGAGTTTCAGAGCATCTTCGAACGGCCCTGTAGGAAATAGGGACAAAAATGAATAATGACACTAAAACTAAAGCATCTCAAATTTAAATACTAATTCTTACTCATATCAAAGAGGTCTTTCTTGGGGCTGTCTGGTGCCTTAGCTGCACTGTGTCCATTGGGCTCATGTATAAGAGACTCCAGGTTGTCCAGACTTTGCGTGTTGACATACTGGTGCTCCTCATAATCTTTGTTTCCTGGATGTCCGTCAGCACACAGGTATCCATCTGAGGTCAAACCTGAGCAATAGAGATGCAAATGAAATTTGTTTGATAATACATGACTTTCAATTCCTACAACTAAAAGTCAGTTTGTCTAGTTTGTTTAATATATGAAATGATTTGCGCTGTATAAATTAACAATTAGAACAGTTAGGTAAACAAACAGCCACTTTCATTAAGGAAATCATAAAAAAATAAA
>JACM01021836.1:0-32712 GCA_000787095.1 Periophthalmodon schlosseri
TCACATAAAAACAAAACATCACTTTGCCTTAATATGGACGCTGCTGATCACAGAGAGGTGGCTAAACTGGAAAAGGAGCAACAAAAAGACATCTACATTTAGAAGTACTGGGGGGTTGTCGGTAAAAATCCTGCCTGAATACATAATGCCGTTTTATCTCTAGTATAGCTTCCCACTCAGACTGCACTCGGAGATACTTTGACTGCTGTGGTATTCTTGCAGAGTAACTAACCATTTATAAATCGCAATACCACACTTGTATACTAATGCAAAGTCCACCAGTTCATTTACGGAAACTTCGTTCTGTGGTTTAAAATACGGAGAACAAGCCCCAAAATAACCCCTCTGTAAATGTCCCCACTTCAGCGTGTTAATTAATCTGACCTCACGATGTAGCAGTAACTAGCGCACACATTCAGGACACACAGGGAGAGTGTGATGTCCTAATAGAGTGAGGTTAAATGTCTGCAGCCTAATTAGCGTAATACCTCTTTTACTCTGGGAGATAATTAGATTTTATTTAAAAATCACTTTGCAGGTGATGTCGTTATCTGCCAGGAAACAATGACCCAGCTCCCTCCTCCCTCATCTTATCGTGGAGACTCATTGTCCCTGAAGTCGCACTAGCACTGCCATGTACAGACGGGCATTGTATTATAATGAAATGTATGTTTAATGAGTTTGTGGTGTAACATGTTTCTTAGTAACTATGGGGACAAACACTATAATGTAAATGAAAGTCTAAAACTTCAATCAATAAATTAGTATAAATCAATATCACTTTACAGTAAAATACAATGACAGAAAAGCTCAAACAAAAGTCAGTGCAGCTCAGCAGGTAGGGTCATCAGATCCAGTTTGAGAAGAGTAGCAGCCCCCAGGACAAAAGTGTCCCTCCTCTGTGCCCTCTCTGTCCTCTGTGTCCTTTAGCATCACAGCAGTGTCCAGGGGGAGCCAAATGAACTCTGGAGGAAAGGTGCTAATAAGCCTCACTCTCACTCCGCTCTTGTTTCGGTATGTGATGAGACGGGCCATTCCCACTGGAACGTTTTCTGCTATATTTGGTGTAGAAAGTCTATTGCATTGTTGTAAAATGTCTGTAGCATTTCAGAGCTAGCTGGTTAGCGTAGCTAGTTCCATGCAGGGTTGCCATGGATACAGAAAAGACAAAGTGCTCAAATCACACAATCCAATAGTCGTTAACTTCCGTCCTCCGTTCCGAACTGCGCACGCTGCACTTCTTAATTGGTCAAAATCCCAAAATGTTAAGTTGAATATTTAAGATAAACATGATAAAAAGAGATACTAATTCAATTTCAATCCCAACAATAACTTATTTTTACACATTTTTGACATATTAACTTGAAAAGGTGCACTATATATTTTTTCTGGGGGGGGAATCGTCACCTGATTGTCACTATAGCATTTTTACTGGTTTGCTGTGAATGTTCCACAGTATAGCATTTATAATTAACAGGTCAGACCTGTGTAGAGGCGAGCCAACTCACAGTAAGAACAAATTTTCTTTTCAATGTATTTCAACTGCAGAAATTGAACAGATGCAAGATAAATAGGTTTGGCACATTTCAGGCACAGAAATAGTATCTCCATGTGAAGGTGTTGAACCTTCCACCAGAAAAGTCACATGTGTGTAATTCCTCAGACGTCCAGGTATGAGCCATAGCCCACCTGGATCTATTTCAGTAATTCAGCTATACATAGTAGTTGGGGCATGTTGTTGTAATGCACATGGTTTACACATCCGACTGCATGTGACTGATGTGCTCTTTTAGCTACCTCAGATGCTCCCAGTGTTCATAACAAAACAGAATGGCTTGGCGTAT
Organism: Periophthalmodon schlosseri; assembly: GCA_000787095.1. Lineage (NCBI taxonomy): Eukaryota > Metazoa > Chordata > Actinopteri > Gobiiformes > Gobiidae > Periophthalmodon > Periophthalmodon schlosseri. Next base: position 1,845 of record JACM01021836.1, read on the forward strand.
TAAGAGGACAAAATACTTGTTATTTTCTTGTTTTCTGGTCAGTACATTTCATGACACATTTTAACTGTCACATGTTTAGACGTGTGCAGTGAGTTTGAAGAAAAGATGGGCTTCTGAAATTAAGTAATTTGGCTTTCACCATAATGGATTCCTCTTACGTCACTTGGGCGCTGTCCCAACTTGGCTCATGTGTCTGCAAAACGGTGCCCGTACGCCAACCGTCCTTCATACAAAAGCACTGAAGCACAGCACACAGCAAATGAGGCAATTGGTTTTGAAATCTGATCAATGATATTTTTTGGATGGGAGCCACTGCTGAGATATTACCGGAAGCCACAACCGCATTGACAACTTTCAGCTCCGTCCACTTTTTAAATTGCATTGGATATTTCATTCTATATTTTGTGTATAATCCACGTTTAACTTATTACAATTTTTTGTCAAAAGTTTCTACATTCATAAAAGTACAAGCACTGAGCAGAATGGTTCAGATCTTACCTCAGTAGGAGTTGCGTCATGGTGAGGTCCCCCAAGGATCAACTCTTAAACCAGTGCTGTTTGCTTTGTAGCTCTTCCCAGTGGGTAACAGCTCATACAACTTATATGCAGATTATTCTTAAATGTGTTTCCATTTCCAAAAATGGCAAAGGCTGTCTGATACACATACGTGACAGTAAAAGTGACGTAAGGGTTTGGTTGGTCCTGAGCTTTCTTTGTTTTCCTTCTCAACAGTTTATTCAGTTTATTTAAACGGGGGCAAAGAAGACAAATCTCACTACAGTAGTTTACAAAATCTATCCTGGTGAATATATAGACATAGATGTTGTCTATCTATTTTTGCGCTTTCACTTTGTTCAATTTTATTTTCATATAATCCCTACTGCTGTCTGCATCACATTAATTTAGAGATCACCGTTTCTAAATGTACAAATCTTAATCTCTCTTCATAATGATAATAATAATGCCTTACACTTGTAATGTGCTTTAAAGACTTGTCGAAGCCTCTCAAAGTGCTACACAGTAGTCATTATTATTCACAACACACTTAGTGATGGTAAGCTACTATTATAGCCACAGCTGCTCTGGAGCAGACTGACGGAAGCGAGGCTGCCAATCTGCACCATCAGCCGGTCCGACCACCACCAGTGTTTCACGCACACACCACATTCATACTAGGCAATGTGGGTTAAGTGTCTTGTCTAAGGACACAATGACAGAACTTGGTTGAGCAGGAATCGATCCTCTAACCTTCAGGTTGGGGAACTGTTGCCTCTATCAAACCTTTAAATACGGTGTATTACACATATATGGGTTAATAATTAATTAATTTACACATCTAGATGACCATGTTACCTTTTATTGTTTTGAAAATGCTATATTTGATAAAAACAATGCATTATCATGTTCTATAATTTTCACTTAGAGCCCGGGAGAGATCACTAAATTACTCAAGCATGCATAGATGGCATCTAAAACCTCTAACCATACCCTTTAACATTTTCCAACAAGAACTAAACAACTAAAACATCAAAATATTCCACATTTGAGACTAACATGGGTACAGCAAATGAAAATAAATAATTGCCCAGGGCTGGATGTGTGCGTTTAACCGCGAGCTGCATTATTCACATTGAAGCGAAGTCATATTTGATTTAATGTTAGCTGCTATTTATATCCATGTAAGAGGAATGTAGGCACACAGGGTTGCGGGGGCATCGAAGAGAGAGCTGGTGGATGGCGCAGTGGTCCGTGGAGGGCAGACATTAAAGGTGCTGTTGACATGCTGGGTTTCATGTGACCTTACAGTTCTATACAGGTCTGAGGTATATATCTTAAACCTATAGAACTGTGAGATGCTGGTAAAATGAATGAAAATATGAATGTGTGGTTGGACATAGGGCTGCAGTGATTAATTGGAATAATCATGACTAGATGTTATTAAAACACCTTTTTTCAGTATTTCCCACTGACAGGATAAAGAAGTGGTCTAAGTGAGTGCAATATCACCCATAGCGAGTATCATAGCAACCAAAGAGTCAATTAAAATGAGGTGGTTAAAAGGTATTGCCCCATCCCACCCACACCGCTGGTTTGGCAGGGTGTGGGCGCTTAGCAGCACTGTCAATCAAACCTGTTGCTAAGGCTAGTGAGCGCGACTTGGAGAAAGAGGGCACCTGATTGGTCTGTCATTAATGTTAAATCACCAGGGTCACGCAGAGCGAGTTAAAATTAACATTTTAAGGTAATGGAACTAAACCACACCCATGTTCACTTCCTATTTGGAATGCAGCAGCTAGCGGGCCAGCTATGTCCATTTATATATACAGTCTATGGTATTTCTCTATCTAGAAGCCTTCAGTCACCATAGCTGAACCTTTATTTGGTTAAAAATATACTTAATAAAAATCTCAACATACAATAGAAATAATCGTTTGACTAACAACTAATCGAAAACACTGTTGCTGACTAGTTGACTGCTAAAATAGCCATTAGTTGCAGGCTTAGTTGGATAAATACAGAGAGATAATCATCATTTCACTCAAATAAAAAGGTTTTTGTGAGGATTATTTTGGAATTCAGTCTCAATAATAGATTGGCTACAAAGAACCAAATTAGCACTTTGAGCCCTACGTAACATGGACACCCTAAGAAGCCATGTGAGCTTAAGGAATGGGGTCCATCACCACTGTACAAGCCAAACTATTCATGGTTTGACAGATACTTTTTGTTTTTACTTTTATTTTACTTTATTATTTCCTCTCTTTCTTTTGCCATTTGTGTTTGACATGGTATTTTATGAAAGAAGAGGATTTTGTAAGAGAAAGTAAAAAACAAAGAGGAAAAAAATATGAATTAATTAATTATAAATATTAATTAAAAAAAAAAAAAGTTATAAAGAAAAAAAAAGAAAATAAAATAGTAACATAATGAAATAAGATTAGAAATAAAGCAAAAAATAAAATAAAGGGTTCTTTCTTTTGTGTGTATGTGTGTTTGGTAGTAAACATAAACAGTGTCATAAACATATTTATATACACACACACGTGTGTGTAACACGTGTGTTAGCAAAAAATTATTTTGGGCTAAGAAGATCTGATTCGGCTCAGAGGAAAAAGATACGGTACTCAATAAAAACAACAACAGCAGCAGCAGGATGTGGTGCCCATGTACCATGTATTGTGACAATATCATGCAAAAAAAAAAAAGTATGGACAATATTTACAAAGTGCACTGTTCAGTTCGATTGATAAGCTCTGCTAAGGAGTTCTACAGTTCAGTATGGTTTGAAACGAGGGAAACAGAGTTTGACTATGTGTATATGAATCCAGGAGTGTTGGAGTAGGTGGAGTGGACGTGTGTGTGGCTGCAGAATCTCCTACCGCATTAGCAGTATCATTCATGTAGCGATAGTCCGTTGGACAATGGCAGTTCAGACCTTGCTGTTCAGTAAGATCCAATCCAAGGAGACAAAACCTGGCCTGTACAGGCACATTCCAGTGTCAGTATTCTGCGTGTCATTAACATTATTGCAATAAATAAATAAATAAATTCCAGATGTACATCACATTGGTACCATAACAAATTCACAAATGCACAGTATTAATACATTAAATACTCAAATAAAGCAAGTGTTTATAACTGTATAGTCCTTCAATGAAAGAATGAATGGCAGCAGCTAGCCCTGTTAGCGGCTAGTACAAACAAAAGATATCCAACAAGTGATTGTTAGCCAACAATTTAAATACTTAAGTTGCCGGCATGCACGATTAACGGAGGCAGTATTGCCAAACCACTAAGAGTAACTTTAGCATTTCACATTAGCTGTGGTTAGCGCCGCTTAGCATTAGCGCCGCTTAGCATTAGCGCCGCTTAGCATTAGCGCCGCTTAGCATTAGCGCCGCTTAGCATTAGCGCCGCTTAGCATTAGCGCCGCTTAGCATTAGCGCCGCTTAGCATTAGCGCCGCTTAGCATTAGCGCCGCTTAGCATTAGCGCCGCTTAGCATTAGCGCCGCTTAGCATTAGCGCCGCTTAGCATTAGCGCCGCTTAGCATTAGCGCCGCTTAGCAGTAGCGCCGCTTAGCAGTAGCGCCGCTTAGCAGTAGCGCCGCTTAGCAGTAGCGCCGCTTAGCAGTAGCGCCGCTTAGCATTAGCGCCGCTTAGCATTAGCGCCGCTTAGCATTAGCGCCGCTTAGCATTGTGACAACACTCACCAGTTCCTTTTGATTAATAGCACACAAGCCGTAACACGAAGCAGTCACAGTGGAGGTATCTGCAAGTTGAGGGGCACAAACTCAGATATAACCATATAAAACATGAACCGAAAGTTTTAAGAGTTATTGATCTACCTGCAGCCGTCTTCCGCGCTAGCCTTCCACCCACCTACCCACCGGTGCGCATCCGCTCTGTTTATTTCCTACACACGAGGTCACACTTCCGCATGGGCTACCGCGAAGTATCGCGAGGTTTCGGGTTGCTCTGGTAACGGACTTGAATGTACAGAGAGTGTAAAATGTATATAATATTATATTAATAGATTTCATAGGCTGGGTTACATGTGTGTTTGTGCACACAGCACAGCGTCAACCAATCAGAGATTAAAAAGTAGAAAGACATCAGGAAAAAGAAAGACATCAGCTACAAACTAGTGGCAACTTAATTATGATGGGCACATGGGCTACCCTAGGCTAGTCATGGACCCAGACACGCCGAGCCGATCGCCCCCGTTGATGGGTTTTATGTAATAAATACACTAAAGCCACTCTCGCAACCTGGACGCGTGTCAAGTATTTTTCTCCGACCTGCGCCATGGACACAGTGAACGCAGGCGTCTGCCCTCAGATGCAATGGTGTCCAACTAGACGACTCCAACTAGACGCGTCCAACTAGAGGTGTCCAACGTGATCTTGATGCCCCAGTCTGAACGCAGCATAACTCATTCCATATATAGTTTGATGAAGTGGAGATCCAATGTATAGTAACCAATGCAAACTCCACACAGAGAAAGGCCGCATTTTATCCCACCTAGAATCAAACTTGTAATATATTGTTGTGAGAAGAAAGTGGTTATCCATCATTCAAGATGGCAAAATGTCAGACTGTAGAACACGTGGGTGTAATTACATATAACTTTAAAGTGATGAACTTTTTTTGTACAATGTCAACACTTGAGCAGACTGTTTACCTGTTTACCTTGTCCGCATTCACTACTCCACCTCCAGCTGTGAACCCATCACAACAGATAGAATGCCCTAGTTTGTTTTGAACGTTTTCCTCAAAACAGCTCACAGGAATCCATCTCCTTCAATTTTTGTCGACAAAACCTCCATATTCCATAACACAATACAGCAAACTCAAACTAGAGCAAGTCCTTGAGTAAAAAAATACAGGTAGTTTAGCAACGCAAGATGGAGAATTGGAAGTCAAACAGATGTCTGCTCCATTAGAACAGTGCTTTTAGTTTGTGATTATTTTGGTAATGGTGATGCCCAGACAGAACCATGGTTAGCATGTGGTTTGCGACCTAGCACAAAGCCTCCCAGAAAGCATAGGTTCTTTTTCTTTTTTTTTTTACTATCCTAAAAACCTGAAAAACACAACTAGTTCATTTTAAATGGTTTGCAGTTGTCCAATGTTGTTCCTCACCTGCCTTAATCATTCTGAGCATCCTAATTATTCACTGTGATGAGTTTATAAGCACTTCTCCCAGCTTTCAGAGGCCAGAGCGGTATTTTGACCTCAAGAGCTGCTTATTCGATATATCTGTACATGGCTATCTACTTGTCACATGTTATTGCTTTGCCTGGAATGTTTCACAGTAGGGCATTAAACGTATACATGAATGGAGACCAGCAGGCGACGCCACCAGGCCAAGCTCACAATGCCAGGGTTAAATGAGGAATGACTTTGGAGCACTGCAAACTATTTACAATGAACTAGTTCTGTTTTTAAGCCAGTAACAATCAGGTACAGTGCCTTTAAACATTAAAAACACCTGTAAATCAAGATAGATACGTTTATTACTGTGGAACATTGCAGGCAAATCAATACCATCTTCATGGAGACAAACGTCCCGTCACAAGAAAAGTTACACAGTGCAACATTAAAGGGCCCATATTACAGTCATTTTTATCCATGTTATAATGTTGTTTCCTCATCATAAACATACCTGGAGTTGTCTTTTGTTTCATTCACAAATGTTTAACACAAATCCTGCAAATTTAGGCTGTGTTCTTCTGTCAAACTGAAAACACTCGGTAGTTTAGGAAGTGCTCCACTGTGTTTTTAAACTCCACATACCATCGCTTGAATAATCTGAAAATTTGCAAACCCTGAAATTGCGAATCTTTGAAGCTACAACTATTGTTTGAGCCTTTTAGAACATCCTTTGTTTCTCAGGGCCCTAGAAGATAATGTAAACCTTCTGTGGCTGTGCTCGGACTTTGGGTCTCTTTGCGCGTCATGGACGCCCCAAACACACCACAAGTGCAATTTTAAGTGGAACGACAGGCGAAGTGCCCTGCGCAGGAAGTCGCCAGCCTTGTTTTACTTGCGCCTGGTTTAGCAAATCAAAGTGTGCAGACAGCACGCCAAAGCACAGCGCAGCTATGCGGCCAAAGCCGCTCGTCAATCCAAAATACACTCCAAGCATATTTTTCCTGCTAGAGGCTTGCGCAGTGTATCAGTTTTCAGTCAAAATACTAGATATGATTTTATTGATGCTGTTTGACAACTGGATCATAAGTACAGGCCCAACACACACTGGTTACACATCAGAAGGAAGACTGGCTCGGATTGACAGTGATTGTAGACTTTTTTTTCTTTCAAAAATCTGGCGTCTGACCTAACCAGCCCAAAGAGACAGTGGAGACAAACATATTCAGCTAATTTTTTGCCTGAGTAGATCTGTTCTCTGGGCTGTATTCTGCTCTTGACTTCACCATAGACAAACACAGAGGCACAGCTGCAGCTGCTCCTCTGCGCTCGCTGCCTGTGTGTCATCGCTCTGCTCTATGTGAGGCAGCTCTGCCGCCGAAGGCGCAGCTCTCGCTCATGCGGTGTGTTTCGGCCGTTAGGATTGTTAGACACGCGCGAATAATGGAGCTATCCAGAGGGCTCTGTTTCATGTCCCTGTTTAATGTGAGTGTTTACATTCAACACAAAAGTCTTTGCTCTTGTGATTAAGGGCAGAAGTCACGTAAGTGAGGCTGTTGTGTTTAAGTGTACTGTGGTGGGTTATAATCTGTAACAAATGTGGCCTATGATTGTAATCTGTTTTTTTTTTTAAATAAAAACTACCACCCCAACCTCATACCTTACATGAAGAGATTATGGCCTTCTTTACCCGCAATCATTACTTGTATTGTTATGTATTGTTATGGATCTCTTTGACCTAACCTTCGTGATACGATCTGTTGTTACGCACGGGTGTATCTCTTATTTGTTTGCCTACGAGATGATGTGTCCAATGGCCTCGAGCCACTTGGACTAGACTAGAACGATTGTTTTGATGGTATAAAAACTCTGTATGTATGTTCATTTAGCTGAGGGCGAGATGACACTCTGTTAGGGACAACAGCTCTTTGACGATTGTGTACACAGTTGATTCAATAAATCAGACTCTTTGATTCAAGACAACTTCTCTGTTGATTTTATATTTTTTAAGGTTTTTACTATTAGAAATTCCACAACAGGGTGAATACAATGTTTACAGCTAGCTACAGCAAAGTGAAAGTAAACAAGTGTAGCCCTGCTCTGGGATACTGCTATACTTGCCAACCACTCTACTATAGTGACCACCACCATTTTTCATCTGCTTAATTATGCACCTATAGTAGACAGCGCCTATTCCAAAAGCGTTATAAATTGATGTGAGTAATCTGGCAGAGAACAGGCGTGCGGGCCACATTCAGGAGCTTATCAAAGCAGCTGCCTCAGATTGGTGTTGCGTATATGGACCGATTGTGTCGCTTTAATAAGTAGAACGTTGTGTGAGCTTTTGTGGCCGTCTTTGAGGGATCAGCCTTCACAGGTCTGTTCACATCTGCATACAAACTCAAACGCCCATATGGCTTCCACGCAGCGTGATGGTCCCGTGACAGAATCCATATGTCATGTCCGAAAGTATGACAGTGTCGGATGCGGCGCAAATGCAAATGTATGGTGAAACTATACCAACAATCTGTACAGTCCTGTCCCTGGTCATATTACACAAAATTGATTCTTTTTTTTTGAGCCCCGTTATAATACTGTTACACATTTGAGCAATCCTTTATTATTACTCTGTCTATATCTCTAAGGCTCAAAATGCTCTGTTCTGCCTTGCGATGCCATGAAGCAGTAGTTTTCAAGTTAACAACTACCATTTATCTTTAGTTCAGTAGAAATTGGCAATTTCATGGCTGAAATCATCCAAATGATTCTAGTGAAGGTGTGTGGAGTTTAAAATCACAGTGGAGCACTTCTTGTATCACCACATGACATCAAAAGGTGGAACGGAGTGTTTTCGTTTCAAGAGAAGATGAGGAAACAACATTATAACATAGAACATAATGTTGTTTTTAAAGTTTGTCCTCCGTCACCATTTGTTCTGATCATACATTGCATCCACTGGAACAGATCTTGGCTATTAACTATGAAGTAGCCAATTAAGTATTTAATTTTGTTGCCAGTAGAGGGCACACACACTAACTGAAGCGTTTTCTGCTAACGGCACAATGTGTTACTTCTCTGGTCACCTGCTTGTCTTCATGGAGATGTTGCCTACTGCCTAGAATGTGACTCTCCATATCTGTGGAGATGCAACACAGGATTTTTTTTTAAGCAACAAAAACATCCATAAAGAAGAAAATAGATGTGTTTAATTCCATACTGTGTAACATTTCAGGCAAAGCAATAACAGCTCCACAGAGACAAGTAGGTAAAGTATCTTTAAGTAAAACAAGGGCTCAATTACTTATTCAAATGCCTGAAAGGGTAAGACTGGAGGGATCCCTAAATCCATGGTTAAAATTCTGTCTATCTAGTCCAAAGCAGAATTTATAGATACAGGCGAGTACAGATGCACCGATCCAGCTTTCTCAGTTCCAACACTGTTTTCGATACTATAGCTTTAAGTGTCTGCCGATACCTAATATCAACTGATACCAGTGCAGAGACTCAAAACAGTATTTATTTCCTTTAAACAAAAATAATCCAAACATGTTATGCAGCTGTTATTAATCTCTAACCACAGAACAAACCACAGAACAAATTTGTATTAATAAAAACATTCTGAGACTTTCTGGGCCGACTACAACCAGTAATTAGTCTTATTACTTCGATTTGTCCAACCAGGAAATCAGCCAAACCTATATTGGAAGCCAATATCCAATCCAGCAAATTTATCAGTATTGGTGCCAATATTTGATCCCTGTTGGCGAGATGGGAAAAGTGTCTTGCCAAAGGACACAACAAGAGCATGAACTACGGAGACAGCTGAGTAAACTAATCGGCTCTATTATCGGGACAACACTGTAACCTCATGCAGGTTACAGTCTTGTCCTGATAATAAAATCTGGTGGCAGAATGTTATCGTTATAACTCTGGAATGTAGAATATGTGGACAGACTCGTCGTATCAGCAGATGCAGAAAGAGAATGTAACTGCGGCAACATTACTGACGTGAATTATCGCTGATCAGCTGTTTTTGATCAGGCCATGCCAAAGTACCACCGATACATTAGCTGTACACAAAGCTACAAATATGTACATCAGGAAGTTTAAAGACACTGGCTGATTTTTACTTAACAATTTAACTTGCTCATTGTAAATGGTTTGCAGCGGTCCAGGTACCTACCTTATGCATTCCAGGCATAATCACCATGGTGTGCTTATAACTACTAACATGCTAACGCACATTTCCTGATTATCAGACAGTAAAATGGGTTCTAATTAGAGGCAGACAGCACACAGGGGCATATTTTGACCTCGAGCTGCTTATACAATATGTCTGTAATTGGACATGACACGGAGAATACGATACACAGGAGAAGAACAATAAAACACCAAAAAAAACGTGTCTAGCTAGTGTTAAATGCCAAGGAGAAGAGGTTGGTTGAGTTGATTTAAAGATATATTTAAAGTTACATCATGAACATGTACAGAATGTTCTAGACTTTTTGATTTGAACAAAATGCATTGGGGATGTTTACACTGATTTATCAAATGCTGCTGAGAGTTATTTGAATAAAGAATATTTCAGCTTATTGGGATCAGGTTGGAGGTTTGGATGTGGTTTGAGTATTGGTTCTAAAAAGCTGGACTGGTGTGTTTCTTCTGTTAACCTTTGTGACAAAAGGCAAGTTTTGATCTGTAAAGAAAACAGAGGAGACAGACGATTCATATCAGATGCTGCAGAAAGATAATCTAAACCTCACAATCATTTTTGACATGCTTCTCTTTAATCAGATGCCAAGAAGTGCAGACATTCAAAGGTCACAAGTTAAAGCAACATTGCGTAACTTTCTGGAGGTGGCACATCATCTGTATGATAATTTAAGGTTAAAATTATACTTTGTGACATCCCTCATGAAGATAGATACATTGTATGCCATAATGTGATTTATAGTCAAAAGAACAACAGGCCTAATAAGAGTCAGGTTTGTGGAGATGCAAGCACAGATGAAAGTTTTTCTAAATTTTCAGTGCAATAAAAACAATTCCTTTTTTTTTTTTGGCTACAAAGTTATGCAAAGCCATGTAATGATCCAGAAATGCCTCAGCTACATTTGAGCCTTTCTTTACATTCAGCCTATACCATGCACACACACATTTAAATACTTAAAAAGCACCACAATTCATCATAAGTGAGACATTCAAAAATAATCCTATAAAGATGATTTTCATTTGTGTGTCTCACAGTAAAACAGTAGACTGTTGCCTCCGGCTGAGTAGTGGAGGCAACAGTCTCCTCTCCTCTCTTTCCACACACACTTCCTCCAGCTCTTCCAGGGGGATCCCGAGGCGTTCCCAGGCCAGCCAAGAGACATAGTCCCTCCAGCGTGTCCTGGGTCTTCCTCGAGGCTTCCACCCTGTATTTCAGATAAATACAGGATATGTTGGATAGATTCAGAATACACACTTCAATACGTTATGAAGATGTGAGTCTGAATCTCAGTGAGTTCAGACGAGCACGATTGACAGGGACATGCATGGTTTGTCTGTATCAAAACAAATACGACTGCTTACAGAGAAAAAAGAAAGGAAAAAATATCACAAGGGACTGAAAAACATTGTAGATTTCTGCAGAATCGATGAGCGAAGCATTAAACTCTGTTAATCTGTTTGTGTCACTGAAAAAACAAATCTCATCGTATGATCATGTTTCATGGCTCAAAACGCGGCGGAGAGAGTGGGGACCAGACTGAAACGTGACGGAGGAAGTGGGGACCAGACTGATGTCCCTCTGTATAAAAAAATACAGCAAGATATCATTCTGGATTTGCCCGGGAAAGATTTAACTCTGTGATTCCTGGGGTAAAAGAGACATGTTGAATACATAGACTGTATATATAAATGGACATAGCTAACCTGCTAGCCGCCACGTTCCAACTAGGAAGTGATCATGGGCGCGCTTCCGACTCCATCGTCTCTGGCTCCAATTCTCTCTACACTGAAAAACTGTCACTCCTCTCTCTGTAACTGCTGCAGTGAGCCTCGTCATTTTGCTTTTTAAAATGTTCATATTAACCCGCTCTACATGATCCTGGTGTTTTTATTTCGCTATTTTATCCCAGATTCAAGATATGAACATTAATAACAGACAAATCAGGCGCATTCTTTCCCTGAGGATGCTCCTTCTAGCGTTAGCAACAGGTTTGATTGACAGCGTTGCTAAGGGCCCGCTCCCTGCTAAACCAGCGGTGCCGGCGCTTAGCAATACGGGCGTTACCTCCAACTTGCTCCGGATTAGGTCTTTGGTTGCTATGATTCTCGCGGTTGGGATTCCAAATGTGGAACTCGCTAACTGCTTTAGCCTTGATGAGCTTCATTTAACTAGAGCCAAAAGCTATGGGTGACATCACACTCACTTAGTCCACTTCTTTATGCTTTATGTCTATGGCTGAACATTACTCAGCCATACAGGAATGAACCCTAGATATGTTTACATGTCAGAATTACTATAAATGGATAGAAAATGCACTGTACCTCCCCTTTAAGAAATCCCACATACTTAGCATCCATTCTATTCCTCCCCTTAACGTTTAATGACCATCTGCATATATTAAGCCGTCCTCCCTCTTGTGGCGCGGATAAAACCGGAAAGAAGAGGCGTGATGGATGCCTCCAGAGACAAAGATGGAGGGAGGTGTAGAGAGGCACCCAAGGACAGCACCTGTAGGACACAACACAGCAGGGTGCTCTTTCAGCCAAGGCCCATCCACTGACACGACCTGCTAATGAGGGTGCCAGAAGCTTTACAACACACCAGGAAGTCATCATGGGGTTAACCAGCCCTGCTGCAAGACACAATACACTCCATGATTCTACTATGCACATATGGGTAATGGCATTTAGAAAAACCTAGGTCATTGATTTTCAACCAGCGCGCCGGAGAACACTAGTGTGCCTTGAGTTATTACCCGGTGTGTCTTAGAATAAAGGGCAGTCTCAGTTAGGTTAATTCCCACATGCGTTTATTAAATAATTCATAATTTTGGGGAGTCCCGAGCAACTTCTGAACCAGTTGAGGAAGCAAAACTATCATTGATGAATACAAAGAAGCAGACACAGAGGTAATGAGAATATCAGCACCCTTTTTCTTCTAAATTGAGTCATTTCGGAATATTTTAGTGGATGGTGTGCTGTGGAATCTTTTCAAAAAAAGTTTGAGCTTTCTAATAATGCATTTTATTTATAAGCGCCTTTCAAAACACCCAAGGACACTGAACAAGATAAAATAAGATAAAAACATATAAATACAATAAAACATAACAAAAAACTGATTGATAAAAGATGTGTGATTGGTTGTAAGAGGTAGGACAGTCTGAACAGGTGAGTTTTGAGTCTGGATTCTACCTTGTTATAATGTTGTTCCTTCATCAGAAACATGCCTGAAGAGGTTTTAGATGTCATCCATACATGTTTCAGTATTTTAGCGACCTCTCCTAGGCCCAATTCGAACCCTCCTTACGGTTAGCTGTGAGATTCTTTCCGACGCTCCGCCCACAAGCCTACGTCATCTATGCTTCCACATGGCGACTGTCCATTTTTATAGAACAGCATGATACAAAACTGTACACAACAACTTGACAAACCTGATGCGATGTGCAGTAGTTTTATTAGCGGGAGGCACGCTGATTGTGTCGCGGTAACGCTCTGAAGGGGGAATGACTTAGTGTGGAGAGCAAAGGGAGGGGAGCGTCAAAAACGAAACTGAAATTTATAAAACCAACCATATTTATACCATGGTCAGTGAGAATTCCAAGACTAACTGCTGTGCATTATTTTTGTTATTATACGCGATACAGATAAAAAGATGAAGTTCAAGTTTTCTCAGAGTGTCCTCACCGCGCTAACACTGGACAGATGCCTGGTCATAAAGCATTTTCACCATGACTGCCATGTCAAAAATGTCATGAAACGTAATTAGCTAAGCGAGGAGCCACACTTACATGGAATTACAATGGGTTAAAACGCCGCAGAGAATATAATTTAAAATATTTCAGGTCATTAGGCCTTCATTGACAGTCATTATACTAGCGGTAATATCTAATCATTTGTGACAGTAAGAGTGATAGCCTCTTGATGAAAACGTGACCCGGGTTGCAATGGTTGGCTTAGGAAACAACTGGCTTCGGTTAGCCATCTGTCGCGGAGTAAGGCTACATGTAACCTCCTCCAAAGAGACCCGAAGTTCACGAGGTGGGTTGAGAGTCATCTACAGCATGAACAATTCATGAGCTAATTACAATGGAGTTCTACACACATGCACGCATACAGCGACGGGATGTGACGTGATGGAACTTTAGATTCAAAAAGGAAGCCAAAGGTTACACTTCCCTGTGGTGTCATTATGTGCTTGAAAAATACATTTTACCTAATAATTTATTAGCGTGTGCCTCTAAAACGTTTAGTGACTTCCAATGCTTGGTTTAACATCATAACAAGCCTGTCATGTAGTTCTGGGGTAGTTATGAGTCGCCAAAACAATAGCACCGGTAGAGTTCAAAATAATAGTTTTTAAGTAGGAGTTTAAAGTAAAGTTCCATCTATAATTTCAAGTTAAAGCAACCAAGACAGTCTGGCTGCAGACCTCCATCCAGGGGACGCTACCTCACAGACCTCCACCAGGATGCACCTCCACCAACATGTCCCTCATCATTTTTCATTTGTTTACTTTATAAACAACTTAATGACACTTTGTAGCAGTTGTTGCCTTAGTTCATTTTCTATTAAAGGTCATTAATGGTGATGAAGCTCATTTCAAAGTGTTTAGAGCAAAGAACTTCAAAGACATTTAATCACCAACTAGATTTGTGTTGTCTCTGCTTTACTCTGCTTTCGTAAGTTGATTATCAGTTTAAAACATGTTGTCACAGATAAAAAAAAACAGATATTTAACTGTCAACATAGGCCTACATATACAAGGTTGTAAATAGCATTGACATATTAGATGTGTTTGTTCGCGAATGTGTTGCGATCGACCCTGTGTCTGGTTCAGATTAGGCACAAATCAGTAAAGTTAAGGTTAGGAAAGGGGGTTGGGCTTGGAGGTCGTTTGGCGTGGCCGCTATTTGTTTACTTTTAGGGACACGTGGATGGAGGTGAGTCAAGTGAGGGTCATCCTGGTGGAGGTCTGCGGGTTGGGTCCTCTAGGTGGAGGTCTGCAGCCAGATCACTCCCAAAGCAACACCACAACGAAACCTTTTGGTAACATCACCAACATAGCATGGATGAAGAAAGTTAAAACCATATCAAAGGTTTTAACATCTTAAATTGCATATTCTGATTGACTTTAATCAAATAATGAAAATGCACATAACAGCACCCCGGGGAAATAAATAAAATGAAGCTCACGTTTAACTGATGGAGAAACATGTATATTTATGTTCATTATAATATGTGAATATTAAGCAGTACAGAGAATAATGTTGTAATGACATGACAGGGGCGATTATGGGCGAAAGCGACTCAAGGTAAGAGCAAAGACAAATGAGCACACTGACATCTGAGCATTGAGAAGGCTGAGTTTGGGGTTGCCAGATCTGCTCACCACTCACATCTCGTATAAACATATGTCTCCAGGGGGCGCAGAGACGTACAGAGCTGCCAAGTGCAAAGTCACCTTGTCCATGGACTGGGCTTGATGTGTTAAAGCTGTTTGTGACAAGACTACAGCTGATGCCTTTAGCTACTAGTGGCTAATTTCACACCAGCAGTAGGTTTATCCATATCCTTGAATCGTTCCATATTATGTGAAACAGAAACTTGATTTGAAAACTTGTTTTATTTGTTATTTTTATTCCTGCATACCAACATTACCATCAAATTGTATGCGTTTTTGTGTGTCTGACGGAGTTGACAGTAATTGAATTATATCAGGAAATATGGCATTTATTTAGAAAAAAAGTTTTTATTCAGAACCTGCTCATTTTTACATTGCTCAGACCTAACTCTACAAAGATATATAACTCTCATAAATGCAGAATGCTTTTGAAAAAAATCATTTTCAAAACCTGTTTTGTCCCGACTCACAGATTCGCACCTTCAGTTATGAGCAAGTTCAAGTTTTGTTTGCGTATTCACAACGTAACTTGATAAAGCTTTTGCTAATTTTCCAACAAAGCTTTTAACAAAAAAAAAGGCCCTGATAATTCGCGATCCAGAGCAGCGCAGAATTCCTTGATCTCTTGCAAATGACGATGTCATTTCACCTGTTCTCTCCTGTCAGAATTTTAACAACCTTGTTATCTGTAGCCGGAGAAGCTTAATGCGCCTTATCCCTCCTTAATAAACAGCACATAATGGGAGCTCAGATTCGTGTCACTTTCGCCAGTTGAGTGCTTGCGAAGGAATTTCCAGTGGCCATTTTCTAACACGTATAATCATATTACACTGATTTTCTGAGATTAAGGGATTTGGCATTGATTTCTGTGGACTTTGAGAACGACGTCAAAGAGAGCTTTTTATCTATAATGTAATAATGAATACATCATTCTTTTTTATGAGATTTGTGGTGCAGGTAACTTTGTGCCTTTTTAAAGACCTGATACAATTTTGCGTTTCTCCCACAATGCCTTACGAGGCTGTTTAGAACCACTTTAGAACATTCATCCTCCTGAAAATGCTTTGGGACAAATGTATAAAAAATACACACAAATAAGATGTAATAATTATGAGTAGAATAGTCCCTTGGGAAGTCGTAGCTAAAAATCATAGGTCGTAGTTCTTACAATCAGAGCGGGACAAAGATTTTGATCCGTTCTACGACCAAAAACGAGCTGCGACTGACATCAAGTCCGTCTGATATTTTAGAATCTTGGTACAGAGTGAGTCCTCCTCTCCTCAGGAGAGCTCCGACATGAATGGGGCTATCGCTCCCTGTTTCTTTTATTTACTCAGGCAAAAACACTACTACTGTTGTGCCGCATTAGCATTTTAATGTTTTTAAAATGCAGATTTTTGTTGTAGTATAGCGAGTTCTGAAGTCTGCTTATGAATAGAAATGATCACATTGAACATTTGTGGGTTTACCTTTTAGATATTACATGGCAAAGTACAATGTTATCAATACGGAAAACTGGCTCTTTACTCCATCTGGGAGCATGACAACATCACATTCTAGAATCTGAAAACCACCAATTTCCATTTTCATTTTGATAACATTTTACTTGTGTATGAAATACTCAAAAAAGTAAATTCACAATGAATCTGATCATTTCTATTAATGACAACTAGACCCAAGATCTCACTGTATTACAACAAAAATCTGCATTTTAACAATATTCATCTGTATTAGATATTATTGGCCTATAGAATGTTATTATCCATAAACCAACCCTTGTACATGTTATTGTTTGTGCACTTGCATATGTTTATCGATAAATGCACTCAAACTCTACAAGGTTCACTCCTTGATTCCCGGTGGTATCACTTGTACAAGGCACTAATCTCTCTGTGAGCCAGTCTTCATGTCAGCAGCACTGGTTCTGCAGGGGAATAGTAAATAACAGCACTCAGCTGCTGTTCATGGTCTCTAATAGGTTGTCCCAGCTCCACTTGGTGATGGATGGGTTAGTTTGCCTTGCTCACTCATTGGAAATATATGGTACGCATCATATGCATATGTTTGAGTAAAAAATTCTGCGGCAGTATTTTTGCTGCAGCATCTCTCATCTGGTGTGGGTACTTTGCAGTGACGCTGGGGGTGTTCTATGTGTATGTATATGGCAGAATGTTCAGCAGTTGCACACATTAGCAAACACAGGCTGAAAAAGCGTGAAAATAATCTTAAAACTTGAGAAAAAATACAAAATGGATTTAAACAACACATTTTCAGGAGCCTGTGATCAATCCGAGCGTTCATGCTCCTGTTCAGGTGTTTGATTTTCAACAAAAAGATGAGAGTGATGAACTGAAAAAACTGTTGGCTAATGCTAGCTAGCTTGTGACTGCAAGGTTATTTGAGAGGGACTTGTTTAACGGCACAGATCAACTCACCTGTCGTAGTTCCAACAAAGTCAGTTCTTTCTGGTCCGATCGTGTTAAAACAAAGCTCAGATTAAAGTCTAATAGAGTTTCTGACAGAGCTATGCCTACAGCTAGCATCATACCCCCAGGGAATGATGATGAGAAAGTATTAGTAGAGGTTATGCACCGACATCACTTTATTTGAAAAATGCTCCTTAACATTCCAACTGAGTGGCAGAAGCACAACTGACTGATTTTTTTTTTTTTGGATAAATGTTTTGTTTGTGGAGCTATTGTTTCACTCAGATTAACTTTATTCTGAGAAATGAAAACTGAACTGTTAGCTAACAGTGGGGGAAATAAATTACACTTCAACTCGCCCAACAACAAGTAATTTCCTCAACACAGACTCAGAAACACCTTATTTAAGGAGAGAAAAGTAATCAGTTCAACTGTCTGGTCCCAAAGTCTGTGTCAGTGATAAGTGTTCATGCAGTTTGCACCGTCCCTTTTGTTTAGCCGACTGGTTTTGTACTACTTTTTTACTTGATTTTCTTTTTCTAGATGTCAGGTACAATCTAAATATGTAAAAGTTGTAGACTTTTGTATTTGTTATTAAACTGTTGCAGCTCTTTCGCATTTTAGACGTGTTTGAACTTTTACAGAAGAAAATGTCATTACTCGCCATTGACACTCACAAAATCCGCTAATAATCCATAAACCTCTCATTCTAAAAATTCCAATTGTTGTGATGTCAGCCTGTGCTTTTTCCGTAATGTGCGAGTGTCATGATTGGTCATTGTTCAAACCATAGACTGTACAAAGTGAGTGTGACGTCACCCATAGCGTTCGGCTCCAGTCAAATGAAGCTCATCGAGTCTAGCGGTTATAGGGGCCAATTTGGAGCCAAGTTCCATATTTGGAATTTCGACCGCGAGTATCATGGCAACCATAGAGCCGATCTGGAGCAGGCTGTTGAAGGTAACGCCCCTTCCCGCCCGCACCGCTGGTTTAGCAGGGAGCGGGCGCTTAGCAATGCTGTCAATCTAACCTGTTGCTAACCCAACGAGAGCAACCTCGGGGAAAGAATGTGCCTGATTTGTTTCTTATTAATGTTCATATCCTGAGTTACAGGGACAATGGCGAAATAAAAACACCAGGATCATGTACACTGGGTTAATACAAACATTTTAAGACCAAAATGACGAGCCTGACAGCAGAAGTTACGGAGAGAGGGGCCACAGTTTTCTAATGTAAACTAAATTGGAGCCAGAGTCGATGGAGCCGGAAGTGCGTCCATGCTCACTTTCAACTTGGAATGTGGCGGCTAGCAGGTTAGCTACGTCCATTTATATATACAGTCTATGGTTCAAACCAATGTTTTTTTTGTTTTTTGGTAGCACAGTGGACAAGAAGACAAGGTTAAATTATGTATGGACAGTGATGGGAAGAATATTTGAAAATGTATTTAGTTACAGAATACTGAATGTATGTACTGTATTCTGTTACATGGGCCAATCAGAGCACTGTATTCTGAATACTTACTATACTTGTACATCGAGTTGCATTATATTAAAAACATGTCATTGAATTCCATACAGCTTAATTTCTGATGCACCACTAATACTGTGCAGACCAAAATCAAAACTGCAGATGAAGTACCGTGATGTATTTCTTTTAATTTAAGAAAGTAACTGTATTCTGTAACTGTACCAAAATACAGTTACTCAAAATTAGTATTGAGAACATGTATTTTTGTCACATGGTGTTTTTGAATACAGTTTGGCCTAAATACTACTGAACATATTTTATGAAGATAAGATAATGTCAGGAGTGTCCATATAAAGTCAGAGACACAAAAAGGAATAAAACAAGAAAAAAACACTAAATGAAACAGTTCCATATAGCGGAGCCAATAGACACAGACTGTTGACTATTTTAGGTCAGAAACATGTAGCTGCTCTGTGGGCTGAGCCACTGTGGCTCTATCAACAACATTACTGCTGTGTTTCACAAATCATTTTCACTCACTCAGTGTTGATACAGACTCTTGGTCATCCAAGTGAAAATACAATTTTAAAACTCTGAAAAGTGATTTTACCCTAACAAGATTGACAGTTAGTCCCTAATTCAAAAGAGTGTGGTCAGTTCAAGTCTTTTGGGTCACAATAACATGTATTTTAAAGTACCAAAACACGAGTAAGTGCATCTGCTTTTATGCATTCCATGGGAAATCCGTTTCTTTTTTATTTGTTCCACTTTACCTAACTTAGTGTCCCACTTTACCTGAACAGAGCCTCGGCTCGGGGAAGAGGGTTTTTTGGGACATTTCGAGTGACAGTTCTTAAAATATTTTGTTTATTAATTAAACCAATAGTTAAAATTGACAACAAGACCTAAAACAGAAAGAAAACACACAAAAAAATGCAAGTAGAATAAATTATTGTATGTTTTGTCTGACACTATTAACAAAAAGTGTTTCACTTTACCTGAATTCACCCTGCATGTGTTCAGTTACTTCCCAACACTGTGTATGGAGACATTAAAAGGGCACTACATAACTTTGTTGATTAATGTTTTTGTTTTGATGTTCTCATGGAATAAAATGCAAAAAAAATTTACATTGAATACTGTACATTGAAAAACAGTATTTTTACTATGAGTGGGGGCATCTATCCACAGATCTGACCTGTAACACGTGGTTGTGTCACCTGCTTGTCCCCAAGGAGATAGATAGGTTCAATGTCATACAGTGGAACATTCCACACAAAGCAGTAACATTTTCATAGAGACAATCGGGTGACGGTCTCTCCACCAGAAAAGTTACATAGTGTACCTTTACAATGTCCATACTCTATGTAGAACAATACGTTGCCTACGTGCTACACATAGTTAGCTCCAGGGTGGCTATTGGTTTCCTGCAGTCAACAGTACAGTGAGTAGTGGCACTGCTCAGAGACTGTTCACTGAATATTAATGTGTTGTCTCAGCTCCACTGCCAATGGATGAGCTTAACTTTCTTGACGTAGTGGCTGGAAAAGGATGATACACAGTGCTACACTGGTATGACTGAGTGAGTGGGTGCTGTGCTCTCTCTACCCTTAAGTATTGTGGTTTGCATTTTGTAAAATTCCATCTGAGCTTAAGGTAAAAAAAAAAAAAAAAAATCAGTAATTTGAATTTTACCCTACAGCTGTGGCTATAAGACGCTGACCAAACTTAAAGCGGACCTATTCTGCAAATCCAATTTTCAGAGCTTTTGCCCATCTTTTGTTGTTTCCTCTTCTCATTTACCCTCTCGATGTTGTATTTGGAGTGATTTGTGCGTGTTTGAGCAATCTTTAATCGCTTATTTTCAAGACTATTTTGCCGATCAATCCCTGTGTCCACCGGTACACGCCCACTGTGACGTACGCACATCGTTCTCCGATCTTTTCTTAATCTGTGATACGCATAGGATTCGGATTAGATGAATATTGCGATTTAAAAGGTGCAAATTATAACATAATGATTCACGGGTAGATTATAACTATAAAGGAGACACAAGCTCAATGGGGATTTGGGTATTGTTTTTACTCTGGCATAGTTGGTAGAAGGATAATTTAACCAACCAAATAACCAGCTTGACAATTCAAACCCCAGACTAGTTGATGCTGTTATGTCTTTCGGCAAAATCAACACCCAGCCCAACTTATTTGTGAATGTGGTGAGTGAGTTGATGGTGATTTGAAAAGCCTTCAACGCAGATTGGCAGCCGTGTTTTTGGCAGTTTCTTTAAGCAGTAGCCACAAAAATAGTTTATCATGCTTAAACCCCCAGTTTGTCAAGGTTAAGGTCAAGGTTTATTTATATAGCACATTTAAAAACAGATAGTACTGCCCCAATATAGATAAAAACAGAATATGAGTAAAACACAAATAAACACAAAAAAACAAGGTTAAGAACACAGATAAAACTATAGAAAAATCAACAAAGTAGTGATTTAAAACTCCAGAGAAGTAGCAGCTCTGATGTGTAACGGGAGGGAGTTCCACAGTTTAGGGCCCGTTACCTTGAAGGCTCTATCTTCTCTAGTTTTGGGTCTGGCTGGTTCTACTTGGAGTGTGCAAAGTAAACAATTCACATAAACAAGAAGGTGCCAGATTATGACGAGATTTAAAAACAAATAATAAAATCTTAAACTGGAGTCTAAAAAACACAGGGAACCAGTGGAGGGAGGTGATGTCCTCCTGGTGTCTCGTTCCTGTGAGGAGGCGTGCGGCACCGGTCAAGGCCGTAGTACAGTGAGTTACAGTAGTCCCGACACGATGTAATCTGTGCATGGACCACCTTTTCCAGCTGATGACAGGGAGGGCTTGACCGTCCCCAAAGGTCTGAGCTGGAAGAAGCTCGTTTTGGCCACAGAGCTTATCTGTTTGTCCATTTTAAAAGCATCATCAATAAAAAACACAAGGGTTTGTACAAACGGACAGCAGCAGGTAAATCACTGATTAAAGCACCGTTAGGAGAAGCCACACTGGATTCTCTGAATACCACAGTTTCAGTGTTTTTTCCATTTAGGTTCAGAAAGCTCAGCGACGTCCAGTCTTTTACTTCATAAAAACATTTGTGTCATGCTTCAGCAGACTCTGTTTTAATATTGAGTGGCAAATACATCTGGACATCATCAGCAAAGCAATGAAATGAAATTTGTAATTACATCCCTACCGTGCTGTATTCTCACCACTAGATGCTATCTAAATTACTTCTTTGTTCTCAGAATAAGAACACAGCAGTAACTACCCCGCCCCACAAGTCCAACCCCCACTCACCCCCACCCTCGCACTGTTAACACTTGGACCTGGATATGATAAGATCACATTAATATTACAAAGCCATGCGCGCAAAGTAGCCGCTAGCGCTAGCGTAACAACATAACGAGACTCATAAAGCATAAAGAAAAAAAAGTTTAGAAAAAAAGAGCTGTAGAAGCATCTGACCTGGAGGTGCAGCTGGAGTGGAAAGCATCTTGAAATGTCAGTTTATCCATAATCCGTTTCGTTTGTGCCCCAATATCTGCCACAATCAGATTTTTGTATTTGTTAACTAAATCTAGGAAAACCATACTCGGCTACGATGTGTTCAAAGGGCAAATTAAAACTTGGCCACTAAAACTCTGAAGTCCTGAATGCAAAAAATTGTACATGGTTATCATCATTTTGCAGTATCAACAGGGACATGCTGAGGGGGGACAGGTTTCATGTCTGCCATCTACTGTTAAAAAACTAAACTTACAAATGGTAGTTTTCGTATTTATTTCCATATTGAAATAAGTATTCAGAGTTACACACATTTCTGAATAAGGCAAATCGTAAAACCTTTTTTCTGACATGAATTTTGGTCAGTTAGATAATACCACCATCCATCCACCATTGCCATTGTGTTGATGCTGAACAGAGCCAAGTTCCGAATCCACGTGGACTTATCTCTGTGTGTTTTGGCAGATTGTTCCCTTCGGCCGATCCCTTCGCACCTCTTCTTTGGAGCTGGACCATTTCAAAGGAAACATATGGGGCTAATGAAGCGTGCTGAACGGGACATATGCCTCTCTGTTTGGCCCCGCCCGCCTCCAGGTGGCTCCATGCGCCGCTCTGTGGGGATGGGACGTCCCGCAGTGAATGGAGAGTCAAAAGAAGGTCAGTGCTTTGCAGGCTTTTCTTCTGGTCATTACAGATTTTTGTTAGTTTAGAGTTTTAAAGTGGTACGAAACACTAAATCCACTTCTTTCACAACTTAACTGTGTATATGGTGTTTTAGTAGCATTATCAACTGTTTCTAGTCATTTTTTGGCAACTTTAACGCGAACTATGTACATTTTCAGCTTTCCGGTCAAAAACGCTTAAATCTAAGTGCGTGCTGCCTTCAGTGGCCGCTACAATTTCAAGTAGTTGGTGACGTCACGAAAGACTGTCCTGACTACAGCCAGATCTGTGTGATTACAGACAACTGGCTGCAGGGGCGGAGTTTGAAGTGTGGACCAGGTACTGCCCAGTTTAGCAGTTCTATTTGGACTATGGTTGTGGGCGGAGTTTAGGTGTTTAGTCCCACTTTCATAACTTTCACCACAACGTCGGGAAATGTAGCAAGGACAACAGAATGGACTTACTTAAAGTTAGAACATTTGAAAGGGGATATTTTAAATAAACTTTTTTGAGCTTTCAACCATCATTAACTTACTCAGAACTGTATTGTGTTCCAACTGATTTATGCACGTTTCACTAATCCTGTATTGTCCTGCATTTGAGGCTTGATTGCTCAGAAAATTCCAGTTTTCACTTACCTTCTATCTCCACCCACTGCTCTGTACTTACTTGCATTGATTAAAAAAAAAAATCAGGGTCATACATGTAGGGTTCCGAAATGTCATGTAGCTATTTTTTAAACAATAAAAATTAAAATACACTGCTCACTACTGTGAAATTTCACTATGAAATGAAAATGTGTATACTTAATAACTTGAACTGACAATTTATCTTGATGTGAGCCTGTATTTCATAAAGTGGATTTTGTGAACTTTAAGCCATGTTAGAAAACTGTTCTCCTCAAAAACATACCCGGAATTGTGTTTTGTTTCATTCACACACGTTTGAGTAGTCTTTTATTATTAGTCTGACAGCATCTCCAAAGCTCAAAATGCTCTGTTCCACTTCGTGATGTCATGAATCAGTAGTTTTCAAGTCAACTTTTATCTTTAGTTCAGTAGAGATTGGCAATTCCAGGACTGAAAATATCCGAGTGATTCTAGTGAAGGTGTGTGGATCTTAAAAACACAGTGAAGCACTTCCTGTATTACCACATGACATCACAAGGTGGAACAGAGCCTAAATATGCAGGATTTGTGTGTTCAACGTGTGAATGAAACAAACCACAACTCCAGGTATGTTTGTGATGAGGAAATAACATAACATAGATCAGAAAACAGCGCAATATGGGCCCGTAAAACAGAACTAGTTCATTTTAAACGGTTTCCAGTGGTCCAAAGTTATTCCTTATTTACCTTATGTATTCCTAGCATCCTAATTATTCACCACGATGAGTTTAAGATTATAATTCACTATTTAGGAAAGGTATTACAGGATAACCCAAACATGCACAACTCAGAAGCTCATAAATGAGACTATACAACCGTGTAACTGCACTAATATCAAGTACCACGGATACTCCTTTCTAGCTGTGTAGCGTGAGGCTGGGTGGCTTGCTGCATGGTTGGTTGGCATATTCACCGTGGGATGAGGGGACATTTACGTGATGTCGGCACACATTAACCTCTGGGAAAAGTACGCGGTAAAACAAACAGGGACACATGCGCTCGGACCTCAGCAGCTCCTCGGGAAGGACTGGACCTCACAGACAGGAATAGAAGCAGATAACAACATGGGATCTTAAACCAAAAATATGCCTAACCTGGACGGATGCACATAGCTGGAATAGAGTTTCCAGTTTTTTTAGCAGGGGTGCAGGGGACCGCCGGTGGTACGCAATTACTTTGAAATTCTTGCTTCTTGGAAATCGGTAATGTGCAAATCATTACAATTGTCAAGATCCTCTCTTGGATTGTTTGTGGTGCCATTATTCAAGCCCGAAGACATTAATGTTGTCAGTTAAAAGGACTTGAAGACGCATTATGGAAAGTCTGTGGACCCAGTTCCTAACAAAAAATCAGTACGGTTCAGTGTTAATGGATTTCTATTTTGGGTAAAACTGTTACTCTCCCATAGAGCTCTATAGACCCTTGCCCACTAGCTGAGATTATAAAATTCTAGAAAGTGAATGTAACCTATTGCCTTTACCAGTGCTGGTGTATTGAATGATACTGAATCAAAAGTTTTAAAAAATCTGGTATTATCCCTTATTTTATTTTATATATGAGAACATGTAATTTTTAAATCTATAAAATGTATGAAAATCAGGCAGGATCACTGGTTATGTCACAATTATACACTGCTAAACGGTCACGGTTTTTATATAGCACTTTACCACCTTCAAGACACTCAAAGCGCTTTACATCAAGGAACCACTCACCCATTCATCATCTGTGGGAGCTGGAATCTCACCACCAACCTGTGGGTCAGTGGATCTGACCGCTCAACCAATCATGTTTATGTCGAGAGCAGGAACTGAACCGCCAACCTTCAGATCATGGACGAACACTCAAAAAAAATAATAAAAAAATGTTCAATTGGAAACCAAAAGAAAGAGTTCATGCTTCATACTCACTACTAAAACTACTTTAACTGTTGGGATGCACTGATCTGACACTGGTGTCAGATAATGGCGCAGATACTGAAAACTTTGCTGGATCGGATATCGGCTTCCAAATATCGGTTCAGCCAATTTCCTGGTTGGTCATATACATTTTTTCTGGTTGTAGTTGGTCCAGAAAGCCTCATAATGTTTGAATTTTTGTTTACATAAAGCTGTAGTTACTCAAGAAATAAAGGTTTAAGGAAATAAATGCTGTTTTCAGTCTCTGTGCTGATATTGGTTAATACTGGGTACTGACAGGTACTTAATGCCATAATATCAGAATTGGTATCAGAACTGAAAAAGCTGGATCGGTGCATCCTTATATTATACGTAGATTGTGTTTTTGCGACGTGTCTTTGTATGTCCCATGGTCTTGACGTGAAGAGATCATTTGTGAGGGTTCAGTAGAAGATTAAAAGATCAGACAACGGAGGACCTTCTTTGACTCTTGACTATCGACGTGCGTCACAACATCTATCTATGAAACGGAGCCAATCAACACGTGCCAGAGCAGGAACAGAGTGTGACCTGTTTGTTTCACTGGGATTTATTAACTCGGAGCGCATATCCATCGTTAGACTGTTACATCGGATAAGCAAATACACCACAGTCCTATAGAGTTTTAATTGGTTTATGCAAATATTGGTCGAGATGCTGGTGATGACGTTTGAAAGTGAGCCCCTTTGAGGACAAACCGAGCACGGAACAGGGTCGTGTTTGGAGACATTCTCCAACACTGATTCAATAAGAGGTTTGGACCACTGGAACATTGGGCAGAGACTAGACGAGTCCAGGCTAAATATGTTCACCTCATCCTCCTAATGGTGCACTACATTTTCTGAGGTGACACGGTCTGCCACCTCAGAAAATGTTTGTCTAAATTAAATAAATAAAATGAATAGTTATTTTATTTATTTAGTTATTTTTCAGCGGGACAGTGTACATTAATACACAAAAGGGTAGTTTTCATCTACAGTCCTCCTACCAGATGGTAATGGACTCCCTAAAAGTTAAAAAGTTTGTGTTAAAGACAATATGTTGAAATAAATCATCCATGGACGCTCCTTGGAAAGTTCCACACTAAATTCAGTTCAACAGAACATGTGTTTTATTTCTGGGAAAAAAAAAAAAAAAAGTATACTTACTGTAAGCAGGGTTTCCACAGATCTGACCTGTAATTTGGCCTGATCTCACTTACTTGACTCGCTGGGAGGTAAGTTTAAGGTCAAACTGTTTACATCTCCATATCACCTCAACTCCCGAAAAGTTACGTAGCGCACCTTAGTACTGTCCCAGTGGCATTAAAAAATGGTTCAAAAACTGCTCATATCGTGACGCTGTCCTCTTCTTGTGGGGTTACACCTCTAACACGAGTTCAACTTCTCAAAGTGAGTGGGTGCCGTGCTCCACTCGAGATGTATCTTTGTCTAAATTACACATTTGTTGAACATTGTGACAGATCAGCAGCCTCACTTTACGGCTCAATTAGGTGCATTGTCTGCTTCGGATTGAGTGGGCTTGAACTCCAGACCCTTTCGCACGTTACTGTTCTAAACTCAACTTACTTTCACTTAATTGTCTGTCTGCTACGGCCTCCGCGACTATATGGGAGCGTTTTTTTCTATCTCATTTCGCACAGTTGATGGGCTTGTCCACCTACCTTTGCTTTCTCTCTCCCACTCAAAGGAAACATAGCTGAGGCTTTGCTAATTTGAAGAGTGCACAGAGGCGCCTCCTCCATGCTTCACAAGTGCAAACGTGCGTGCTAGATTTTAGGAACCAAAATGATCCTGTCAGTGCGTGTTATACCAATGGGGAAGGCTTTGTGGGTTGGAGTAGCCAAAAATAGTTCTGAGACAACTTTTTATGCTTCTGGTGTATATTGTGGGAAACCAAACAAATAGATGGGGACAGCCTGGAGGATTTGGCAAATTCTATAACAAAACTAACTACATACTTTTGTCAAATCTTTTGCTCCGAAAACATTTGAACCTCTTAGATGGTAATTTGACAACTAGAACATTTTTACAACTCCACAAAATAGCAATTTACAAATACAACTCTGAAGTTGGTCTTGGAAGCAATACAAACTGTGTACGCCAATAGACAACAGAAAGCAGGAAGTATGCCTGAAATTCATTCACATTTCTCCCATCACAAGTTTAACTCTGGACAATAACTTTCGACAAAACTCTTTTCTCAAACTATGTAACAATACAAACCTTGGAAATATTCTACAATATGGTATAAACTATCTTCTTTCATTTATTCAAAGAAGACATGTGCTTGTATCTGCTATATAGTTATATATACGACACCCGTGGATCATTATGTTATAATTGCACATCACTATATTAATCTAAAACGACTTATAAAAGAAAAAAGACTGCTGACTTCTGCATTTGCACCAAAATGACCACGCAACGCTGCCAAATCCTACACATATCACTGATTAAGAAAATAAAATTGAAGAACTAAGTTAGTACAGAGCAGTGGGCGTATGCCGATGGCGGTGAAAATGGGGATTAAAGATTGCTCAGACTTGCACAAATCACTCCTAAAAACAACTTCGAGAGGGTCAGCGAAAAGGGCAAACAGCTAGAAGATGGTTAAATGCTCTGAAAAGTCCATTTTGCAGAATAGGCTTGCTTATTATTAATTATAGCTGTTTTATTACCAAAAAACTGACGGTCACCTGCTTATCTCTCTAGAGAAAGTTCATTCTATGGCACATTCACAAAAACCTTTCCATGGAGAATAGTTAGACCCTTCACCTGAAACTTCCACAGTGCCTCTTTAAGCACCATTACGGTTGCTTGCTAATCACTGGAGTCGCAGCTGGACCGGGCGCAGTCTGAGCGAAGCGTTAAACTTCTCTTACAAACTACAATGGTTAGAAGTTACAACATACAATATGAAATTACTCTTAATCCATTTTGTGCTGATTCTATGCCCTTGAACATACTCTGCAGTTACTCAGTGTGTCCAGGTATGACCCAATTTGTCTTGTGAAGAGCTGATTCAGCTACACTCCCATTACACATGTGGGGTAGCTCTCCGGTCCCTTCTGCCCAAATCCTCTGTTAGAACTATTATATCTATCTAATCTATTATAATCTACTATTATATCTATCTAATCTAATCTAATGTGAAGCAATAGATTAAATTTTATATTTAGAGTCTAAGTCAGCACTTAGAACTACAGCACCCCGTCTCTCCAAGCCCACATCAGTAATGTCATATTTCCACCTACATAACATCAACCGCCTCCGACCAGTGGTGGAACGTAACAAAGTAGAAGTAGTAGGTGCTTAAGTGTATTTTAAAGTGGATATGTTTTATTTTCCTTCACTACATTTGAGAGCAGGTATCTGTGCTTTCTACTCCACCATATTTTTGAACAGGACTGAAAAGTAAAAGTATTTTTTATTATAGTTTGAAACCTGCAGTAAAGACTGAGGGTTTATTTTTAACACGTTTGTAGTTTGAGCAAACAAAAATCAGTCCTTCAGCAGCTCTACCGGTTCCCCATCAAACGTCACTCTCTTCACATTCAAAGCCCTCAGTAACATGTCTCCTCCACATCTCTCAGAGCTCCTCCATGTCTTTGCTTCTTCCCGCTCCCTTCGCTCCTCCTCCTCCCTACGGATCACTGTACCCTCCACCCGCTTGGTCACCATGGGAGCACTCAGCCCCCACCCTCTACAAACCTCTCTACCCCTTTTCAAGTCCCACCTCAAAACCCACCTTTTTAGATTATCTTATTCAGTTTAATCTGTTTATAATTGTCTTATTATTACTGTTTTTATTATGTTTATACCAAAGACTGGATATATAAATGGACATAGCTAACCTGCTCGACTCTATCGTCTTAAAAAGGTCTTAAAATGTTCGTATTGTTTTTATTTTTGCTAATGTGTCTATGGTTTATACCCTGTGAAGTGACCTTGGGTGTTAGAAAGGCGCTTATAAATTAAATGCGACCTCTGGGAAAGAAGGCACCTGATTTGTCTGTTAATAATGTTCATGATTACGGACACAATAGCGAAATAAAAACACCAGGATCATGTAGAGCGGGTTAATACGAACATTTAAGACCAAAATGACGAGTCTGACAGCAGCAGTTACAGAGAGAGGGGCCACAGTTTTCCAATGCAAAGTGAATTATCGCCAATGGAGCCGGAAGGGCGCTCATGCTCACATCCTATTTGGAACGCGGCGGCTAGCAGGTTAGCTAAGTCCATTTATATATACGGTCCATGCTCAAAATGTAGGCCTATACCATTTTAAGATAGAATATTTGAAATACTAATACCAAGGTGCCCAAAAGGAAAATAAAAGTTTTAAGAACGCATCATGTGTGTTCTTCAAGATGAGACAAAGTTGGCCAATCAACTTTTAGCTGTACACTTTTTAAGGCAGCTAGTATTTGACCTCCCTCCCTGACAACTTGCTCAAACTGCACTAAGCCTTTCTCCTTATCCTCTTTAGAGATTAGCCGGTAGTTATACCCGATGAGGGAGTGAAGAGCAGTTGGAAGCAAAAAGCATGGTCGAGATTTCTAATTAAGCCTCACTGTAGGCTCAACAGGACTTACCTCAGGGGTTAAGAGTATACAACTTAAAGCTCGGATGTGAGCCGCTACTGTCTGCACACAATGCCACATCATAAAACCCGACGGCCAACAGGAAAAGGTCAAGATATTATTGGAACCTGTCATTATTTAAAGGTAATCCCAGGAAAGCCACAAGTGGAACGCAAGCAGCTATCTCCGCTACACCAGCTTCGGTTTTGAAAGACTTCGTTAGACTCTATGTCGTATGATTGAGTTACATGTTCAATTATTTAAGACGGGTATTACCATTTTATAACGTTGTTCCGTCGCCAAAAATTTTATTTATTTATTTATTT
>KN469289.1:0-17938 GCA_000787095.1 Periophthalmodon schlosseri
TATTCATTTTAGCAGCCCCCATCTGTGCGAAATCTGATTGGCTGATCGAATGTGATGATGTCGTCGTATTTACATCGTGTTTACTCTACAGCTCAAACTCTCCGTACACACGGCTCTTATCACACATTTCAAAAGGTCAATACATTTTATCTGTTTGAAACCAAAGCTGGATCTGCTCCTGCCATTATTTTCTGCGTGCCAGATGCCCTACCGTATTTCTATATCCTTGTGTGTAAGATGCCCTCCCATCCTCCCATAGCCCTGTGTGTCAGATTCAATTCTTCTTATTTTGTAGCACATTTAAAACAAATTGAGCTGAACCAAAGAGCTTCACATAAAAGTC
This sequence comes from Periophthalmodon schlosseri, assembly GCA_000787095.1. NCBI lineage: Eukaryota > Metazoa > Chordata > Actinopteri > Gobiiformes > Gobiidae > Periophthalmodon > Periophthalmodon schlosseri. The sequence goes on from KN469289.1 coordinate 344, forward strand.
AACAAGAAACACATAAATGTCCTCCCTGTGTCTCTGTGTGTCAGATGCCCTCCCATCCTTCTATTTCCCTGTGTGTCAGATGCCCTCCCATCCTCCTGTATCTGTGTGTCAGATTTTCCTCTCCTTTAGTTCTGATTTGGACCTTGTTTACAATCTTTACTTATGGATTTGTTAGGCACTGAACCAGATTAAAACGTGAAAACTAGCATGTTAACAGTGCACCAGCTTTACTCCCTGATTTGTGGAGGATAAAAATGCTTTGTAATTAGATGCAGGCAGTACACAGAGGTCTCATTTTAACCCTTTTAACCCACAGAGGATTTTTCAGTCTTAAACAATTTAAAATAATAACAAACAAAAAGCGCACACCACAGACATGAGGAGAATTGGATGAGATTTAACACTGCAGTGGGATATGGCAGTGAATAGCCTGCACACCACAAGCTAAAAGAATGCACCTGGCGTCAGCTGTTTCCTGTCTACGATAAAACAACTCACTCTGAGACTCTAAATGTTCCAAAGATCAAAGCACTGCACTTCTACTTTAGATACAAATCCAAACTGTGTTATTATTATTAGTGAAATGTGGTGCAGTAGTTCAGATAAATGCTTTTGATGCACAGGAGGTTGGAGATAAACAAAGAGGAAGTAGAGTCGCTATCGCTAATCTGCAGCAGCTTCAGCCATGATCCTCGCTGTGTAGATGTAAACAGACACACGTGAGGATCTACTCTCCCATTTTAAGCTTCAAACTGATTTATAGCGCTGTCTTGTGGACTGGAGATCATTACATGTGGAGGTCAAATTCTAATGGATAATATGGAAACCCGCCTCTTCTCCCTGGCATTTAACACTACACAGGATATACAGGTGTTTGATTGTTCTATGTATGGTGTTCTCTGTATATTTGTTTGTTGTTGACTTTTATGTGAAGTTCTTTGGTGAAGCTCAGGTTCAAGTTTAGAAGGTTGCTGTAGAAATAAACTTGAAGTGAACTGAATGGCGTCCTTCGCTCTGCCCCTGATGCTCTGTTTTATTGGCTGTTGCCGTGGTGATGTTTTATGGTTACGATATGAAAGAGCAGAATGGTGTTTCAGCATCTGTATTGAGGCAAAACCAAGTGTACAGCTGCTTTAACAGTGTTTATATTGTCTCTAATATCACAAGAAAAAAAACAAGAAAAAAAAAAATTAAAAATTAAAAAGCACCCGTCTTCATATTGGGTTTTATTAGTACCAGTAAATCGTAAACTTCCATTAAGTCTGTCTGCTCCTGTCTGCTCCTACCTGCTCCTACCTGCTCCTGCTTGCTCCTGCTTGCTCCTGCCTGCCCCTGTCTGCTCCTGCCGCTCATTAGCATAGCACACAGGCAGAGAGGAGTTTTATTGGAGGAATAATTCTGGTTGGATGGAAGTGTTCAGACTCAGGAGGAAAGGTTCATGTTTAATTCAAACAGAAAAGCTCTTGGACGGAAGCCACGGAACAAATGTGAGAATGAATTTTAGATTTGAACTGTAATCCTCAGGTTTAAATACAGAAGGCTCTGTTTACCACTTTAAGACTTGGTTTAGTTCTACTTTAGTCCTGATTCAGTCCTGGTTCAGTCTGGGATTAGTCCTGGTTTGTTTGGACCTCGGTTAGACCTTCAGTCTTCAGTTTTGAACAGCGGTGGATGAAGTACTCAGTTTTGTTACTTAAGTAAAAGTACAGATACAAAAGTACTCAAGTAAAAGTAAAAACATCACATGAACAAATCTACTTAAGTAAAAGTATTAAATGTACTTTAAGAGTAAAAAGTATTTCACACGTGTTGTTCATTTATTAAAATGTAAATGTAGTGAGCAGCTCTGAGTTCTACACATTCTCTCTCACTCGAAGCGGGCGAGAAACGGTGGGACCTCATGACGAATACTTGAATGTGATTGGTCAAAGCGCCACAACAGCGGAACAAGACAAAAAATCGAACCTTTGTTAAGTCCAGATGAGACAAAAGCACAGACATCTTTCCCTCTGCAAAAGCTCAAAGCTCTGACCTTTGACCTCTGACCTTCTGCTCATCTTTCAGAAACAAAAGTCCATATTTCTGCTAAAATCAGCTGAAGTTCGTGTGTTGGTGTCGCCATGTTTGTTTTGGTTCACCACAGTGCTGCTCTGTGATTGGTCTAAACCACTGGGGCTGTGTGGATTATGTGGTTTGTGAACCAGATTTCACAGGGATTCATTTTGCTGGCCAAGTTAGGTTTAGTCCTGTTTAAGGCCTGGTTTAGACATGGTCCTGGTTTGGATCTGGTTAGTCTTATTTTAGACCTGGTTTAGTCCTAGGTTAGACCTGGGTTAGTCCTGCTTTAATCCTTGTTTAGTCTTCATTAGAGCATCTTAGATCCTGGTTTAGTCCTTGTTCCGTCCTGGTTTAGGCCTGGTTCAGTCCTGGTCCAGTCCTGGTTCAGTTCTAGTTCAGTCCTGGTTCAGTCCTGGTTCAGTTCAGTACAGCACAAACAGAGAAAATTGATCCCATTAAATGAGCTCTGAATAATTTATGACACTTTATGAAAGGACCAGCCACAGACCTCCTCAGACCACCAAGTCTGCTCCTGTCTGCTCCTGTCTCCTCCTCAGACCACTGAGTTTGCTCCTGTCTGCTCCTTGAGTTTGCTCCTGTCTGCTCCTGTCTCCTCCTCAGACCACTGAGTTTGCTCCTGTCTGCTCCTCTGTCTCTGCTCCTGTCTGCTCCTCTGTCTCTGCTCCTGTCTGCTCCTCTGTCTCTGCTCCTGTCTGCTCCTCTGTCTCTGCTCCTGTCTGCTCCTGTCTCCTCCTCAGACCACCAAGTCTGCTCCTGTCAGCTCCTCTGGCTCTGCTCCTGCTTTCTCTGCTCTTCTGTCTCTGCTCATGTCTGCTCCTATCTTCTCCTGTCTGCTCCTCTGTCTCTGCTCCTGTCTGCTCCTGTCTCTGCTCCTGTCTGCTCCTGTTTGTTTCTGTTTGCTCCTGTCTGCTCCTGTCTCTGCTCCTTTCTTCTCCTGTCTGCTCCTGTCTGCTCCTCTGTCTCTGCTCCTGTCTGCTCCTGTCTGCTCCTGTCTCTGCTCCTGTCTGCTCCTGTCTGCTCCTGTCTCCGCTCCTGTCTGCTCCTCTCTACTCCTGTCTGCTGTCTAAACTCCTTGCACATTTAATGGGACCATAATAGTGATGGTAACATGTATTTCTCTGGACACACAGTCATCGTCTTTTGTGTTTTACATTTTCATAAATAAACAGAACGTCTTTGTGTCGTGATGTAAACACCAGCGTCAGAATGACCTGGCCTTTAACCATCTCTGAAAACTTAATGATCCCACAATAAAAATCAACATTAAAATGAAACTGTTAAATGGACTCGATATAAAACATGAACTTTGGACGTGTTTGTGAAAAGGACAGAGCTGCCATTAGCCACAAAATGTCATCTCAAAATTAGCATCTCAGTTTGTGACAAAAAGCTTTTAAAATGTTACAGAGAGTCAGTATTTTAAAGGGGAGGTGTGAGTTTTTGATCGTGTTACATTGGTGTTTCCTCGTCGTTAGCCTATTCAGACTTGTATTTTGATTCCTGTGTGTTTGAGTGTTCTGTGTTGTCCTTCATTTGATCCTTAAGTGCTCAGAAAAGCTCCGTTTTCACCTACCCCCTATGAAATAGTAAAAGTTTTGGAGTGAAGACTGGCTGCTCATCCAAGCCGCTTCTTCAGTTCTGGTCAGATTACTGCTGGACACCTGTTTGTTTACAGTTTGTTTGTTGGCTCAGTCTAATAACCTACACTAAGTGTGAACTGTGCCTGGGTCATATTTTGCATAATCGTTCAGGCCCCTAATGGATGCTCTGATATCACAGACTGTATAAAGAAGTGGACTAAGTGAGTGTGACGTCTCCCACAGTGTTCGGCTCCAGTCAAATGGGAGCCCAGTCCATATTAGGGAATCCGACCGTGAGTATCATAGCAACCAAAGAGCCAATCTGGAGTGAGGCTATAAAGCTATTAGCTATAAATGGACATAGCTAACCTGCTAGCTGCTGCGGTCCAAACAGGAAGTGATCATGGGCACACTTCCGGCTCCACTGACTCTGGCTCCAATTCACTTTACATTGAAAAACTGTGGCCCCTCTGTGACCAAAAGACCACAATGACGAGGCTACTGTCAGACTTGTCATTTTGGTCTTAAAATGTTCGTATTAACCCACTCTACATTATTTTGGTGTTTTTATTTCACTATTGTGTCTATAAATCAAGATATAAACATTAATAACAGACAAATCAGGCGCCTTCTTTCCCCAAGGTCTCTCCTGCTAGCGTTAGTAACAGGTTTAATTGACAGTGTTACTAAACGCCTGCTCCCTGCTAAACCAGCGGTGCGGGTGGGAAGGGGCGTTACCTTCAACAGCCTTGCTCCAGATTGGCTCTTTAGTTGCTATGATACTCGCGGTCAGAATTCTAAATATGCAACTCTGCTCCAAATTGGCCCCTATAACTGCTCTAGCCTCGATGAGCTTCATTTGACTGGAGCCGAGCGCTATGGGTGACGTCACACTCACTTAATCCACTTCTTGAAACAGGCTGTGGGTGTGATACTAAATACTCTCCAAAAGCATAAAAGGTCCTCTTTAAGTTCATAATAGGTTCTCTTTAAATTTAGACTTCAGGTTCAGTGGAGCCGTAGCTTTGGTCCAGGTCGTTCTGTGTATTGTTCAGGCTCACACACGTCCGATTTACATTTGTCTCTTTAATCTGTTCCTTTTCATCCTTTCTTCTTATTAAAAGTTGAATGTAAAATGGAGGATCTGTGCAGAAGATACAGTTGTGAAATTGGATCGTTGGTTTGGAGACGGCGTGACGGACGAGACATGAAGAGACTCAGAAGATCAAGAGACGTGACTTAATCAGACCTGGATTCATTTAATACAAGAACTAAACCAGGACTAGACCAGAGCTAGACCAGGGCTAGACCAGGGCTAGACCAGGACTAGACCAGGACTAGACCAACACTACTCCAGGTCGAAAGCACTGAACTAGGATATATCAGGTCTAACCCAGGACTACACCAGAACTAAACCAGGGCTAGAGAAGGACTGCAACCAAAACAGGACCAGACCAGGACTACATTAGGTCTAAACCAGGACAAGAATAACTACAAGTTTAAACCTCAAACCAGGACTAAACCAGGACTAAACCAAGACTATCAGGACTACATCAAGTCCAAAGAACTGAACTTGAATAAAGTCAGACTTAACCGAGGACTACAGGACTACACCTGGTTTAGTCCTGGATTAGACCAAGTCTAGTCTAAGACACAAAACCAGGACTAAACCAGGACTAAACCAGGACTAAACCAGGACTAAACCAGGACTAGACCGGAACTTGACACAAATGAAATGTTTACTCTAAGTCTAAAATATTTTCCTGTTTTATTCCATTACATTATTTCAGATTTAGTTGAACCAAATATTTGGATCAAACCAAAATAATGAAAAGAAAAGATGTTTAAGTCGACAATTTAATTAAATTCAGTTTAAACTTTTTTATTTAATTATTTAGTGTTATTTATTTGATGTGAGTCTAAAGCCACTCCACAGGTTCAGGCAGAGTTCAGCCGTAGGTCTCAGTACTTTATGTTTTCCCTGTTGTCTTTATAAACAACGTAAACGACTTTGGATGATCAAATATTTAAACTATGAAACACAGTCGTATGCTAACACATGTAGAAGTCTGTGTATGTGTGTGTATGTAAGGCTGTGTGTGTGTGTGTGTGTGTGTGTGTGCGTGTGTGCGTGCGTGTGTGTGTCCTAGTGAACGTTACAATGGATTAAACATGCTCCAGGTCCTGTCAACACGGCTTATTTTAATGTTTGCTTCTCAAACTGTGGTACGTGGATTCCTCTACAGTTCAAATATTTACTCCAAATGCATATGGCTTTTTTCATGTTTTTCTAATTTGTGGTTTGGTGCGATTGTACCTGTGCTAAAGATTATCATAGTTTTACATGAGTTAAGTGGCTGATGTGCCTGTCTCATCAACACCGAAACTCCATCCAAAATGAAGGGACAAGTACGCACAAGGAAGACATTTTTCTGACACTTTAAACCTTCATTTAAATAAATAAAGGTTAAGGACGCACAGCTTTTTCAGTTCTGCGCATAGACTGTATATATAAATGGACATAGACTGTATATATAAATGGACATAGCTAACCTGCTAGCCGCTGTGTTCCTAACAGGAAGTGATCATGGGCGCGCTTCCGGATCCGTCGACTCCAGTTCACTTTCTATGTATAAACTGTGGCCCCTCTCTGTAACTGCTGCTGTCAGACTCGTCATTTTGGTCTTAAAATGTTTGTATTAACCCGCTCTACATCATCCTGGGGTTTTTATTTCACTATTGTGTCTGTAAATCAAGATATGAACATTAATAACAGATAAATCAGACGCCTTCTGTCCCTGAGGTTGCTCCAGCTAACGATAGCAACAGGTTTGACTGACAGCGTTGCTAAGCACCCACTCCCTGCTAAACCAGTGATGCGGGCGGGAAGGGGCATTATCTTCAACAGCGTCGCTCCGTATTGGCTCTTTAGTTGCTATGATACACAGTCGACTGAACCGATATTTGGAAGTCGATATCTGATCCAGCTCATGTTTTAGTATCGGTGCCTCCCTCATAAAGGGGTTGTCATTTATTTGCATTCGTCAAATCAAAACTATTGTGCAATTTAGACCAGTTTTTTGCCTTTAACATTGTGGTTGCTAGGTAACAGTTATCGATTTAGCTTTGTCTCCATGGAGATGAAGATGCTTTGCTCAGAATGTTCCACATTATTGCTTCACACATTTATTTCTTGGAGATAGATATGTTTAATGCTGTACTGCGAAATATTCCCGGGCAAAGTAGTAATGTTTCCATGGAGACAAGCTGGCAGACCCTCCACCTCAAAATTTCCATAGTGATTCTTTATGTGTTCCACAGTACGACTTTAGCATCCGTGTGATTAAAAACCTCACTTCACTTATTTCTCCCATCTGTTCCTTTAGTTCTTAAAATCAAATAAACTTACAGTCATTGAAATGTAAAAATAAAAAGTCTCCTTGGTATTTTTCTGTTTAGGTTTCATCGTTCTGAAGTCCCAGGGGAATAATTACTTGTGCGGCGGCTCCTGGTTTGGTGTGTGCGTTTGAGCAGAATATCAGAATCTCCCAGTCCAAAGCAGACGGATCCCGATAGAGAAAAAGACTTTTAAAACTCCCCAGAGACGTGTTTTTGAAGCACACGTCAAAACTATTCTCCAGCACTCTCCAAAGAACGACCTATTTTTTGACCCCACAGGCAAAAACCAGTCCAGCCCCAATTTAAAAAGTATCTGTCAAAGTAATGTTTTTCAGGACAAAACAAGGAACCAGAATCATGACAGGACGTAAAAGTCTACTATGTAACCTGCCACTTGGTTTTCTCTATGGAGACGTTGTTTAGTTTAGAATATTCCGCAGTATGGCTTTACTTTTTGCATATCTTCTATGATTTATTGCTTCAAATGTACTGGAAAAATGTGTCCCTTCTTAAAAATGGCATATACATTTTCTGCTAGTCTCCATGGAGATGTCACAATCATAAGGTTGTCAAAAGTATCGAAAATCAGATGCTAATCGATACTAAAACTAGGATCGAAACTAGATACTCATTTTTCGCAGGTATCGACACTTCCATTGACAGGACAGAAATGAACCTTTCCTGAATATGTTTAGGATGATCTTGAGCTGCATCTTTCACAAGTAAAAGACACTTAGACTAGTATACGCCCATGGACCACGATGGAACCTACTGGACACTGAGGGATTACACAGATATAAGGCCACATGGGAATAGAAAACAAAGTACGAACATTTAATGTGGAAAATCACAGTATACTGTCAAAAGAAAGAGGGTTTTATTATCACTGTGGTATCAGAATCGAGTCTATTCCTTAAGATCCTATATTACTCAAACTAAATCTTGTGAGCCCTATGCCATGTTCTAATGCTGTTCCCTCCTCAAAAACAGACCTGGAGTTGTGTTTTGTTTCATTCACACATGTTTGCGTAACCCTTTATTATTAGTTTGTCCACGTCTCCAAAGCTCAAAATGCTCTGTTCCTTGTGATGTCATGAAGTGGTAGTTTTCAAGTTAACAGCTCCTTTTACCTTTAGTTCAGTAGAGATTGGCACATCCAGGGTTGCAATCATCCAAGCGATTCTAGTGAAGGTGTATGGAGTTTAAAAACACAGTGGAGCACTTGTACCACCTGTATTACCACATGATGACATCACATGGTGGAACAGAGTGCTTTCAGTTTGCTGTGCTTTGGATCTTTTCACTATCTTTTCATACAGTGCATTTAAACTCATTGTTTAAACCAGGTCTAAACAGGTCTAGACAAGGACTAAACCAGGTCTAATCCATGTCTAATCCAGGACTAAAGACATTGTCCTATCTCGCGGTGTCACGTGCACTCTCCTGCTGTGAGCGTGTGTCTGTGTGGTCTCCGTGGAAACCCTCACAGCAGTGCATGATGGGTAATTGGTTGGTCACGGTTCAAAATATGGCTCCAGGACTACACTGTAAAAATATACAAACCTGCGTCTTGTGATATAACTTCAATGTAGAATATGATCTGGATTTGAGTATAGTTCCTTTATTATTTCATCAAAGTTTTGACTGCACATTCTCAAAGGTGTAGGGTCTGTCACCTGCTTGTTTCCATGGAGATGTTATCGCTTTGCCTGAAATGTTCTACAGTATGGCATTAAACTTAAACTTATCCATTTTGCTTTAATCCAATCACAGGTGTTTTACTACAAATATACCTTGAAAAACATGCATTCTTGCTGTGAGCAGGGCTGACTCTCCACAGATCTGACCTGTGACTTGGTCTGCTTATCTCTATATCGAAAAGTTTAAATCAGACCTGTTCTGTAAAGTCGATTTTTCAGAGCTTTGAACCTTGTTCTAGTTGTTTCTTCTCATTGAGCCGCTGAAGTTGTGTTTGGAGTGATTCAGCCATGTTTGTTCAGGCTCATGTTTCAAATCCATTGAAACCAGTGGTGGAATGAAGTAAACGTAGTAAGTAGTTTATGTATCTGTACTTTACTTAAGCACATTTTAAAGTGGATATGTTTTTGCTTCACTACATTTGAGAGCAGTATCTGTACTATCTACTCCACTACATTTTTGAACTGGACTGAAAAGTAAAAGTATTTTTATTATTGTCTGGGACCTGCTGAAAAGGCTGATGGTTTATTTTTAACACGTTCATAATTTGAGTAAAACAAAAATATACAAATAAAAACAGATAGAAAAACCCCCAATATTAATTCAATTGTTTCTGTTGAACAAAATTCAGCTCAAATCTTTATCAAAATCACCACATTTGAAGCTTTATAAGTACACACAAAATACTTTTACTTAAATGAGTACTTTAATACTTTTACTGAAGTAGATTTTTTCATGTAATACTTTTACTTTTACTTGAGTATTTTTTGCTGTGGTACCTGTACTTTTACTTTAGTAACATAATTGAGTATTTTTTCCACCATGATTGAAACAAATTCTAAACATGCTAAAACGAATTATTAAAGTAATAAACACTTCAACTTGGGTTTGAAGTAGCACCAAGTTAGCTGTGAGTTAGCTGTGAGTTAGCTGTGAGTTAGCTGTGAGTTAGCTGTGATTTAGCTGTGATTTAGCTGTGATTTAGCTGTGAGTTAGTTGTGAGTTAGCTGTGAGTTAGCTGTGAGTTAGCTGTGAGTTAGCTTAACCTAAATCTGCAGCATCACGTTCCCATTAAAGTTATTATTAATTTTATTGTAGAGAACTAGTTAAGTAGAAAACTTCTGCTGGTTGTGACACTATAGAGTAACATGTTGTAGAAAAATCACACATAAAAATCACACATAAAAATCACACATAAAAATCACACATATAAAAATCACACACGTAAAAAAACACACATAAAAATCACACATTTAAAAATCACACATATATAAATCACACATATAAAAATCGCACATATAAAAATCACACATAAAAATTGCATATATATATAAATAAATCACACATAAAAATCATACACATAAAAATCACACATATATAAATATTACAGAAAAATCACATAAAAATCACACATAAAAATAGCACATATAAAAATCACACATAAAAATCACACATAAAAATCATACACATAAAAATCACACATATATAAATATTACAGAAAAATCACATAAAAATCACACATAAAAATAGCACATATAAAAATCACACATAAAAATCACACATAAAAATCACACATATGAAAATCACACATGAAAATCACACATGAAAATCACACATAAAAATCACACATATAAAAATCACACATAAAAATCACACACTTAAATGCAGATTCTGGGTTAAAGTGCCTCTTAAACAAACAAAATTCTAAGGTTCAAATAAATGTAATTCTGCTCACAGCTTTAAGCTTCTGTCGTTCATTTTTAATTACAGATGTATTTAATTATGCTGTTATTTACTTACCACCAGCAGCGAGCAGCAGAGCGAAGAGAGACAAGTCAGCTCTGGGAAGTGGGAACTGTGTGGGAACTGGTTTGAACTGATTGGAATTGGTTTGAACGGGTTTGAACTGGTTTGAATTGGTTTAAATAAGTTAAAATCCATTCAAAACAGTTCAAAACGTTTTGGACTGTTTTGAACTGGTTTGAACTGGTTTGGCACAGGGCGGAGCTGCAGTTCTGATCTGATTTAACGCCATACTGTGGAATATTAGCCATCATAGGTTATCTGGAAACCAAACTGCTGTGGAACAACACAAAATAATTGAATTGAAAATTGTGACTGTTACGTATATATTGTTATGTACAGAAGATATTGGTTTTGCTTCATTATAATGTTCATTATATTGTTCATTATATTGTTCATTATAATGTTCATTGTGATGTCCATTGTGATGTTCATTGTGATGTTCATTGTGATGTTCTCGTCATGACAACATCATAAACTCATTCCTCACGCTTGTCTCCATAATTATCTCTCTCTCTCTTCTTTTTTCCTCTCTGATTCTCTTCCTTCTCTCTCCCTTCCCATCTTCCCTTTCTTTTCTCTCTCTCTCATCTTTCTCCCTCTCTTCTCTCTTTCTCCCGCTCTCTCTCTTCTTCCTCCTCTCTCTCGCTCCACCTCTTTTTTCTCTTTCTCTCGCTCCTCGTCTCTTTTTCCCTCTTTATCTTTAGCCTTCTTCCTCTCTTTCACCCCAACCTCTCCTCTCTCCTCTCTCTCCTCCTCTTACTCTTCTCTGTCTCACTCCCTCCACACACCTCTTCCCTTCCTCTCTCTCCTCTCCCTCTCTCTCACTCTCTCTCTCTCTCTCCTAATCTCCCTCTCTCCCTCTCTCTCGCTCTCTCTCTCTCCTAATCTCCCTCTCTCTCTTTCTCCCTCTCTTTCTCTCTCCTCCTCTCCCTCCCTCTCTCTTTCTCCCTCTCTCCTTCTCTTCCTCCTCGCTCCCTCTTTTCTTACGTTTACAAATGAACACAGTGCTGTCTATGGCTAGCGGTTGTTCATTCAGTCATAAATTGCTTTTGAAATATTTTAATTAAATAGATTTGTTTAATGCATTTGACGTCATGTTCAAATACATTACTACTTGTGTCACATCCCTGTGTGATGACCTCCTGTCCCCGTTTTCCTGTGTGGGCAGGTCAAATGCCCATAGTTAAAGTCTCTGTACCTGATTTTTTACTCTTCTAAAACACTTAAAAACGTGAAAAACAGAACTAGTTCATTTTAAACTGTTTGCTGTTGTTTTGATGTGTTCTGTTTACATCCCCCCTGATGCTAATGCCAAGCTAACGCTAGCGCAGCTGTACGACAGCATGAAGAACAGCTTTAGTGCACATCCGAACACTGTCTCCACAGCAGAGGGAGACTTTAATCATGCTGACCTTAAGACTTTTTTAAACAAACTCCATTATAATGTTAAATGTGCAGCCAGAGGAGATAAAACACCAGAGCAGATGTGCACTTTCACTTTCACTTTCACTCTCTTTCATTCTACCCCCGTTATACAGCCATCATGAAGACTGCTCTGCCCACAGCGAAGAAGACAACAACAATGAAGAGAATTAGGATAAGGCTTAAAAGTGTGACCCCTGACCTACAGGACTCCCTCCCTCTCTTCCTCCTCTCTCCCTCCCTCCCTCCCTCCCTCCCTTTCCTCCTCTCTCCCTCCCTCCCTCCTCCCTCTCTTCCTCCCTCCCCCCTCTCTTCCTCCTCTCTCTCTCCCTCTCCCCTCTCTCTCACTCCCTCTCTTACTCTCCTCCCTCTCTTTGTCCTCTCTTTTTCCATCTCTCTCTCCTCCATCTCCCTCTCTTGTTCTCCTCCCTCTCTCTGTCCTCTCTTTCTCCATCTCTCTCTCTCTCTCTCGCTCTCTTACTCTCCTTCCTCTCTCTGTCCTCTCTTTCTCCATCTCGCTCTTCTCCCTCTCCCTCTCGCTCTCCTCCCTCTCTTTTTCCCAGATGACAGATGATGATCAGGGAAAACATCTGTTGATTTCTCTCTCCCTCCCTCTCATCTCCCTCTTCTGCCCTCTCTCTCTGCTCTCCTCACTCTCCTTCTCTCTCTCTCCCTCTCTCTTGCTTTCTCCTCCTCTCCTCCCTCTCTCTCTCCTCTCCTCCCTCTCTCTTTCCGAGACGACAGATGTTGTGGTTGGATAAATGCAGCGGGAGAATGGACTTTGTCACAAATAATGATCAGGGAAAACATCTGTTGCTTTCTCTCTCTCTTCTCCCTCCCTTTCCTACCCTCACTCTCCCTCCCTCTCCTCCCCTCTCTCTCCCTCTCTCTCCCTCCCTCTCCACCTTTCTCTTTCTCTCCTCCTCTCTCTCCTCCTCCCCCTCTCTCCTCCCTCTCCTCCTTTCTCTCTCCCTTTCCTCACTTTGCCTCACTCTTCTCCCTCTCTTCCTCTCCCCCCTCTCCTCCCCTCTCTCCCTCTCTCTCCTACCCTCTCTCCCTTCCTCTCCACCTTTCGGTCTCTCTCCTCCTCCCCCTCTCTCTCCTCCCTCTCCTCCTTCTCTCCTCCTTCTCTCCCTCCCTCTCTGTTCTCCTGTCCCTCGCCTCGTCTTCTTCTCTTCTCCTCCTCCTCTCTCCTCCTCTCCCTCCCTCCCTCCCTCCCTCTCCCCTCTCCTCTCCTCTCACCTCTCCCTCCTTCTCCCCCTTTCTCCCTCTCCTCCTACTCCCCCTTTCTCTCTCTCTTCCTCCTCATCCTCTCCCTCTCTCCTCTCCCTCCTCCCCCTCTCCTCCTCATCCCCCTCTCCTCTTCTCCCTTTCTTCCTCATCCCCCTCTCCTCTCCTCCCTCTCCTCTGCTTTCTTCCCTGTTGTATATTAGTTCTGTTAAATATGTTACTACATAAACAGATACTGTCCCATCCTGACAGACACAGAGACACATCGTCAAATAGTAAGAATGAAATATTTAAAGTACTCATGAATACTTAAAGTCAACCCAGAGTAAAAGTAAAAGTACTCATGAATACTTAAAGTCCCTGTTAACCCAGAGTAAAAGTAAAAGTACTTCCTGGTGTCTTCAGATCAGACTGAACCTTCCGAGAGCCTCTTTTCACTCTTGTGTTTTGAATTTCTTAAACAGGAAATTCATATTGCTAATTATACTTTTTAAAGAAATGGTACTTTTCACAGTACTTTTCTACAACTTAATAAAAGAAACAAATCCGCTGACTTCCACGTTAGAAAACTGCAGTGCCCATTGGGAGCTGACATCACCGTAAACGTCATCACAACAAAGCGCCGCGTGCTGTCAGCGCCCCCTATGGATAGCTGCAAATCACACTAGCGAGCAGCCCATTTTTTTCATTTGTACCAAAATGACTAATACTTTTTCTTCCTCTCTCTTCCCATTTTCTCCTATGATCCCTCTCTCCTTCTCTCTCTCTATCTCTCTCTCTCTCGTCTCTCTGCCACTCTATCTGTATCCTTCCTTTGTCTTTCCTCCTCCTCTCTCTCCCCTCTCCCCCCCTCTCTCTCTCTCTCTCATCTCTCTGCCACTCTATCTGTATCCTCTCTTTGTTTTCCTCCTCCTCTCTCTCCTCTCTCCTCTCTCCCCTTTCTCCTCTCTCCCTTCTCTCCTCTCTTCCCTCTGTCTCTTCTCTCTCCTCTCTTCCCTCTGTCTCCCCTCTCTCCTCTCTTCCCTCTCTCCCTCACCCCTTCATTAAAAGCCCCATGCCCTGGTCTCACCCCAGTACAGATTGTTGCATAAGCAGCTCGAGGTCAAAATAAATCCGCTGTGTTCTGTCTCCATCTGATTATAAAGTTTATTATTGTCTGATAATCAGGAAGTGCACAGTCAGCATGCTAGTTGTCGTTAGCTTTACAGTGATAAAGTTGTGAAAAGCACTTCTAAACTCATCATGGTGAATAATTAGGATGGTCAGAATGCATAAGGTAAGAGAGGAATAAGTTTGGACCACTGCAAACAGTGGCTCAGCTGGTTGAGTGGTCACATCCACTGACCCACAGGTTGGCGGTGCGATTCCAGCTCCCACAGACAAATGCTGTTGTTGTGCCCTTGGGCAAGACACTTAACCCACCTCACCCCCAGGTTCTGTGTACACTGGTGTATGAATGTGTGTGTGAATGGGTGAGTGGTTCCGTGGTGTAAAGCGCTTTGAGCCTTGAAGGTGGAAAATCGCTGTGTAAAAATGTGGCGTTTACCAAACTGTTAAAAATGTGAAAAACAGAAGTTGTTCATTTTAAAGACAAAATTAGGTAAAATTAGCGCCTTTAAAATGTATGTTCTCTGTTTGAAGTAAACTCATCTAAACCATATATGTTTATATAAATGGACATAGCTAACCTGCTAGCCATCGTGTTCCAAATAGGAAGTGAGCATGGGCACTTCTGGCTCCATCGACTCTGGCTCCAATTCACTTTACATTGAAAAACTGGACCGTTACCTTCAACAGCCTCACTCCAGATTGGCTCTTTGGTTGCTATGATACTCGTGGTTGGAATTCCAAATATGGAACTCTGTTCCAAATTGGCCCCTATAACTGCTCTAGCCTCGATGAGCTTCATTTGACTGGAGCTGAACGCTGTGGGGGACACACCCCAGTCACACTCACTTAGTCCACTTCTTTATACAGTCTACGGATAAAACCAGTTCAGATGAGCTCAACTGTGCAGTAACACTTAAAGGTTCACTTGTATAATAAAATGTGAGTGAACTCTCTCGCTTTTCTCACCTTTATCTGTGCCTCCTTTACTTACCTGTTTGTGAAGTACTTGACCTCTGTGTGTTGTGTACTTGTGAGGTTATGTACCTTTGAGGCTGCCGCACCTCTGTCTGTGCTGTGTCCTTGTTAGGCTGTGTCCTTGTTAGGCTGCCATACCTCTGTGCATGCTGTGTCCTTGTGAGGCTGTGTCCTTGTTAGGCTGCTGTACCTGTGTGTGCTGTGTCCTTGTTAGGGTGTGTCCCTCTGAGGCTGCTGTACCTGTGCATGCTGTGTCCTTGTGAGGCTGTGTCCTTGTTAGGCTGCTGTACCTGTGTGTGCTGTGTCCTTGTTAGGCTGTGTCCTTGTTAGGCTGCTGTACCTGTGTGTGCTGTGTCCTTGTTAGGCTGTGTCCCTCTGAGGCTGCCGTAGTGCAGAAACAGGATTAGTGCTAAATATTTTGTGTTTTTCCTGGGGCTGAGCAGGAGGAGCAGGTGTGGATCTGATCATTAAGATTTTATCTTTGAAAGTGAAAACAGCTCTGTCCTCCAGAGGCACAAGAACAGACTCAAAGGTCCTGAAATGTTTGGATCTTTAGTGAGTCCCATTTAAGTCCTGGCTTAGACCAAGTCCTGGTTTAGACCAAGTCCTGGTTTAGACCAAGTCCTGGTTTAGACCAAGTCCTAGTTTAGACCAAGTCCTGGTTTAGACCAAGTCCTGGGTTATAGCTCAGTCCTGATTTATCTTTATGTTTTTAAATTGTTGAGTCCTGGTTCAGGCGACAGTTTGGTCAGTTTGGTCAGTTTGGTCAGTTTTGTCTCTTAGCAACAAGATTTTGACGAGTCGCCCAGAAGGTTGTTTTTTTTTTTTTTTTAAATCTGATTTATTCAAGTTTTAACTCCAGAAATTTGAATGTTTATAAGTCGCCCAGAAGGTTGTTTGTTTTTTTTTTTTTTTTTATCTGATTTATTCAAGTTTTAACTCCAGAAATTTGAATGTTTATGCAAATGTTCAGTCAGGTCTCATTTACTCAAACACAATAAGATCCAAACTCCCCTCTGTTTTTACTTTTGTTTTTACACATAAAATCCTTTATTTTTATATAAAAACATCACAAGATGAAAAACGTGTAACTCATTTGTTACATTTATGAGACTGAACCACAGGATGAGTCTCAAACTGATCTCTACATTTAAGATGTTTCCTCGTCACCTGCAGTGTCAGTACATTTTACAGTGGATACTTTTTACTTTTACTTCACTACATTTGAGAGCAGTATCTGTACTTTCTACTCCACGACATTTTTGATCTGGACTGAAAAGTAAAAGTATTTTTTATTATTGTGTGAAACCTGGTGAAAAGGCTGAGGGTTTATTTTTAACACGTTTATAATTTGACCAAACAAAAATATATAAATAAAAACTGGGAAAAATCTGTGTGAAATACTTTTTACTCTTTAAGTACATTTTTAAACATGTACTTTTAGGTTTAGGTAGTGACCATTCAGATCAGAGAGAGGCATTTTAGGTTTAAACCAACTGGATTTCAGCTTTGAAACTGGCAACCCAAATGAGAGAGTCAGGTGAGGCTCATTCTGCTTTCTGGTTGGATGGTAACAATAATAATAATAATAATACATCAGCGTTAGACTCGTTATCAGTGAAAGCTGTATTTGATTTGAGTTGACCTTGTATCTGGCAACACACAGAGGAGGGCAGGTTTATGGAATCTGAAATAAATATTCCACATCCCCCCCTTTAAGTCCTGGTTCGGTCCGAGGTTAGTCCTGGATTAGTTCAGTCCTGATGCGGTTCATTTGTAAACTTGTTAAGTCCTGGTTGAGTTCTGCTATAGTCCGGGTTATCTCTGAGTCCAGCCCTGCTCCCTCTCTCCTTCTCTCTCTCTCCCCCTCTTTCCTTCTCTCCTTCTCTCTCGCTCTGTAAACTCAAATCTGTTTGTGACACAAACCAGCGGCTAATCTGTCTCTATGATTACATTTGCTACTGCTGCTACTTATCTCTCGCTCTCACTCCTCCACCCCCCTTCTCTCCCTCTATCCCTCTCCCTCTCTCTCTCTGCCTCTATCCCTCTCACTCCTCCACTCTCCCCGCCCTCTCTCTCTCTCCCTCTATCCCTCTCACCCCCCTTTCCCTCTATCTCTCCCTCTATCCCTCTCTCCTTCTACCCCTCTCACTCCTCCACCCTTCCCCCCTCTCCCTCTTTCTCTCCCTCTATCGCTCTCTCCCTCTATCTTTTCCTCTATCTCTCTCTGTCCCTCTATCTCTCCCTCTATCCCTCTCTCTTCTCCCCCCTTCCCCTCTCTCCCCCCTTCACTTTC
>KN469290.1:13165-23803 GCA_000787095.1 Periophthalmodon schlosseri
CAAGACGGAAGACTGGAAGACATAGCAAGGAGTGGGAGGGGGGGTAATCCTATGGTTACAATGTATAGCCTGAGTCAAAACCTGCTCAAGTTTAGGCCATCAAAGACCACCAACGGTAGATTAGTCACTGAGAGATCACTTCAGGCCCTGCTGGAATTGCGGTGCTTATCATTGCTTACGTTGCATTCATGTCTCTGGAAGAGGTATATTTTGATGAAACAAAAATCATAATAAAGTAAATTTGCCTCACATAGCCTTACCAATACCAAGCCAATACTGCAGTGGTTACGTTCTTGTTGATCATCGGCAAAATAAGACAGTGAAGTAGAGTTCGAGGCATATCGTCTTGCGCCCAAAAGGCTGCAGTTAGAGCCCTTTATTTTTTCCATGTATTTTTTCTCCAGTACAGATAGTATGGCAGCTCTTGAGGTCAAAATATGTCAGTGCGTCCTGTCAGCGCTTTAATTCAAAACCTGGACTGTTAGAATTCAGATATTTGCCTCCTTCCCAGTACTCATACATGAGCACGTGCCTTGACAACATGGACCATGCACAGGGACATTGTCAGTAGTTGTTGAATCTGTGCTCTGCTGCTGGTTGAAGCCGTATGGACAAATGCCTCCCATATCATTTCCTGTTTGGAACTCCAGTGGATTAGCGCTGAAGAGGGAGCGTAAGATACACACAGAATATTTACTGTGACCAATTGAGGGCCTTGCTGTTTGCCAGCACTGCAGGCAGCTGTAAGGTACAGGAAGTCAAAATGTGCTACTCATAATATGATGTGGAAACTGATGCAAAACATAGATTTTAAGCAAATCATGTTCACATCGACATTTTTAAAAAGCTGTTCTGCATCATGTGCTGTTGGTTGCCTATTTTTGTTGTGTTTAAGCATTAGCCAGTGTTAGCAAAAGTGATCCAGCTGTTTGGATTTTGAACCCATTGTGCCAGCATCAAACTCAAGATAGACAAACATCAAGAGGTGCATCCAGTCCGTGTGCAGTGGTGTGTGAATGAGAGTGTGTTTGTAAGAGTGAATGAGGGACAACAGATGGAAATTAGTTACTGGCTACAATCCAGTGTGTTTACAGCATGTATATTGTATATGTTCATTAACATGCACTGTCCCCAACAAACAATAAATTCATTTGAAACCTCAGCATATTCGTATCATTAGTCGGTCAAAAGTTAGCGAACATACACCCAACTTTAATTGCAGCCAAAATAGACTATAAAAATAAATACTGGAATTTGACATTTTGTTTTGCATATTTAACTTAAATTTTACATTTTGTTTCCATTAGCGACTCAATATGGTGACGGGTGGGGTTTTTGTCATGTGATTTGCAAAGATCAGTCACAAATGTTATTTGGCAACCACTATAAAAAAAACAGCTTAAAAATTCTAAACAGATGGAAATTTGAATTTTTTGTGTTGCGTCCTGCACAGAGCTACACTGCCGTACACGCATACTAATAAACAGCAATAATTTCCCTTACATATTCTGTCATTACCCACACAGTAGATCTGTAATCAGGCTAAGTGCAGTGCCTCTGAGTAGGAAGTGAGTCTAGAGTGAGCCCTCTGTCCTCCCTCCTCTCGCACCTCCAGCTAATATTAAAGCCAGGGCCATACGCGGTAAATATTAGCTTTTCTCTACCGTGTTGACAGTGTGTGCTTTTCCACGTACACACGGAACAAAGGTCTGCCATACTGCACAGCCACCTGGGAGCTGGGATGGGACGGCGGTGGAGGGAGGCCGGGGCCGGTTGCCTAACACTGGTGGCCTTTCAATGTGTGACTTATGATTATGCAGTTGAAAGGGCCCCCCCTCGGACCGGATGTGCCATGTTGATAATGGGAACAGAGGCTCATTCTACTGCTGCCGTGGATACCAGCCAGATTAATGCCTTCCACTGCATTCTACCTGCACTGTAATTTTACGCTGCTTTGCCCCTCCATTGATTTCCATGAGCAGGAATTATTAGCTTATTGAGTACAGGTTTGGGTTTCCTGTTTATGTTAATGATGCAAAAGGCAGCAAGCTGTTTTACGACTACGACTTTGATTATAGTTGTTAGTCAGTTTTGGACAGGTAACTGTTCATTTGCTGTGCTCAGTCATAGTCTCGTCACTACACTTTAAATGCTGCATTGATTTCCATGAGTGCAAATTATTATCTTATTGATTACAGGTTTGGGTTTACAGCAGGGTTTAAATGCAGCAGTTATTGCGATATGCCACCAGAGGGCGCAAAGACCGCAACAGCCGACATACTGAGGCAGGGTAAGAAACGGTAGCTTTTTTAATTTGGAATCTCACCTGATGACGTCATACAGTGGGACCAAGTATTTTCTGCATTGTTACTCAAACAAACATGGACGTTATTACACATCTTTAGGTATGTTTTTGATGGATAAACATTATAACATGATTAAAAGGGAAACAAAAGTCATACGGGTTGAAAAAGCCATGTATGGATACAATAATCAACTTGAATATGTATTTAGTTGTTTCAATACTCTGCCAATATTTTACTCAAAGTTGCTAAGTTTTCCCATAATACTATATTAAATGGTAAATGGTCACTTTTATACAGCACTTTTCTACCTTCAAGTCACTCAAAGCACTTTATATCAAGGAACCACTCACCCATTCACACATTCACACACCTGTGTACGCAGACACTGGAAGGGAGGGGGGTTAAGTGTCTTGCCCAAGGATACAACAACAGTATTCATCTGTGGGAGCTGAATCGGACCGCCAACCTGTAGGTCAGTGGATTTGACTCTACCAGTGTTGTTTAAGTCAAGAGCAGGAATCGAACCGCCAACCTTCGGATCAGAGGACGAGCACTCTACTGCCTGTTGTTAAGCTGAATTAATTTTTCCTCAGTTCCTCCAAGAAGTACAAAAAGTTATCACATAGGTTTTAAAAACGTTTGTGAGCTTCTGCTATTGCTCCCTGCTTCTAAGCAAAGATTCCTGCTTGGAACATTTTTCACTTTTCCTCGCCATAAATAAGGTCTATATTCACAAGACTTTTTATACATTTCAACACCTCGAGACTGCAAAGTGGCCATTTATCACTCAGGTGTAAGCAAACATATGTTCCCAGCATGCACTTTGGCGCTGCTCACAGTTGGGGTCAAAAGTCAGTTTCTTTTAGGAGCCAAACAGCAACAGCGCCCCCTAACTGTACCTCCTCTCCCCTTCCCTCCTCTCCTCTCCTCTAGCCTGCCAGCGCGTTTTGCCTCGGCGAGCTGATAATAAAAGACACAGAAATCCTCTTATCCCTCTCTTCTCCTTGCACTCCCTCGCTTTCTCTCTGCTAAAATGAGTCACTTCCTTGCCAGGGCCTCGGTTGATGGACTGTGGCCAGAAGATACCCTGCTATTTATTGCCCCATTCCTGCCCCGAGAAGAACAAGAAGAAGTTTGAGCCCGGGAGAAGGGGCGTATTGAGACAAACCTCCAAACAAATCCCGTCACAACGTTCTCCGTGCCGAAAGAATGCACACTTCCTGGACTTTTTTTTTTTTTTTTATTTATCCGATAGGGCCCAAAACACACTCGCCTCTAATTCCACAATTGATGTTTTAGTTCTTGGTTCTTGAGCTTCTAGGCTGCCTGGCTTTAAGGTCTATGTTTTCCATGACGTCCCATCGGGAGCAGAGGAGATTTATGCCCCTCGGTCGGTGTTTTGTCAAAGGGAAACGTGGCTGGCTCTCTTTGACCACACATGCAAAGCACAAATACGCACACAAACTGTCACTCATGATAAAAACAGGCCCCGCTAGAACAGAGATAGAACAGTTGTCTACAAAGCAAAAAGTCAATGAGGAAAACAGATAACGGGGATAACTTCCATATGCTTCAGAGTGATAAATTGTTGTTGTTGTCATGGCAATTAACAATTCAAAACAATGCATTTGGTCTTGATTGGTTTAAAGTCTCTAAAATTACACAAAAACACCGAAAATTGACACTTTTTTTTCATAAAATGTAAGATTAAAGAAGTTTTATCTGTCCCACAATGGGGATATTTCAGTGTTGCAATGTGAAGTATAAAAACAGCAGAAGAATCAAAATATGCAGTAAAACAATCAAGATAAATAACTATAACAAGACTTTAAATCAAATAATTTAACAAGAATATTATAATATACTTTGAATAAGGTTAAGATAAAAAAAAATATGATATAACTTCTGTTACCAAACATGCTTATAACCATGGACCATTTGGGAATCAGACTAAACTGCAAACTCCATCACAAAATATTCAAGCCTCAAACCTTTTCATTTTGCAAAGTTCATGTGTTGACATGGAAAAAGTACGAAACTTAAAGCGGACCTATTACGCAAAATCGACTTTTCAGACCTTTTTGTTTCCCCTCACCATTTACTTACCCGAAGTTGTATTTGGAGTGATTCGTGCATGCCGCTATCTTTATTCGCTTATTTTCAAGACGCCATTTTGCCGATCAACCCCTGTTTTCACCACCGGAATACGCCTACTGCTCTGTATTTACTTCATTCTCCAATTATATTAATATTTTGCACGGGTCTTTGTTGCGATGACGTCAGCTCCCATTGGGCACTGCAGTTTTCTAACGCAGTAAACAGCAAATTTGTTTCTTTCATTAAGCCGTTTTAGATGAATATTGCGATTTAAAATGTCCAAATTATAACATAATGATCCACCGGTGTCAGATTATAACTATACCCCAGACACAAGCACAATAGTCTTCTTTAGCCAGGAATTAGGCTCATAAAAGCTAGAATTTTAAAGTCTAAGTTCTTATTTGTGATTTATTTTGTAATGTATAGCCGACAGATTGCTTGTTTTGGTCCGCCTTGTTTGGTGGGGGTTGGGGAAGAGTTTCACGTTTCAGAAGCTCAAATTTGTTTTTATTCCTCCCAGTTTGCTGTATCCCTTTGCTTACACACTCAGCATGCACTTAACCCCCATACTTCCATATAACCACATCCACAGGATCCTTTGCGAATCCAAAACATTCCATTGAGCTCAAGTTCAGGCACATCCCCCTAATAGAGGGGTTTGCACTTTTATTCATGGGCCCGTCTTTTAGTATTCCACAGCTTTACAACTATCAACCTCGTGCATGTCGACCTCTTTTTTCCCCCACACTGCATTGTCTGTCTGGTACTACTTTGGAACGCAGAGGATTGTGATTTAAATGGCTTCTGAGTACTCCCTAATCCACCGGAGGCACATAAGTCAGACAAAGGTAGCTCCGAAAAGGCCCGGCGAATTCCAGCGAGCGGAGAGGAAGTCTTAAATCCCGAGCTGCACTTAAATACTCCTGGAGGTGACTTATTAATGGAATGATTTTGACTTGTGTGTATGGATGGCGCTTGATGGAGTGGGATGGTGGTTGGAAAGAACCCTAATACGGCGTGACAAAAGGACGAGGGCAAACAAGAGATTCTTTGGTTTATTTTACCATTGTCCGGCATGAAAGAGGCGGAAAGGTGTATCCAGTCTGCCACAGAAAGGGCCACTTTGTAGGGACAAAGACGAGCGAACGAGCACCGGCATGCGTTACACTAAATCCATCCACTGACACAGGCTGTTAAAACGCTATTGTGTGCGGCGGTACAATAGATTTGGTTGTGGTTGAATTTGGTGGTCCAATATGGATATTTTTTAGCAAGTACAAGGCCTGTCACGGTAATTACTATATCGACACAGATGGGGGTACTTTTTCTTTGTACTAGTGGGAAAAGTTTGGTTATTTTTCTGTACTATACTGTACTACGTAAGTGTTGCATTCTGTTATTTATAGTTAGAAAATACTTCTTATCGTGCCACTGTTATATTGTACTTTTAAAATACTTCTTATCATGACATGCCTAGCCAGTACCTATAACCAATATTTGTCTTGCTGCTGTGGCCGATAACGATATTTGCCGATACCCATATTCCGATTTTGACAAATTTATGTCACGTTATAGTAAAGTTCACAAATTAACACAGTTTACTTATCTGGGATATAAAATCATGTGTTGCATGGTTGTGCGAACATACAGACATATGTTTTAGCCTAATTGCGCCAAAAAATACACATCTGAGGCACGAAGGACAGTGTGGGAATACAGGGGCGTCGGACTGGGGGAGTAAAAGGTACTGTTTACCCAGGGCCCAGTGCAGGTAGGGGCCCCTCACAAAGTCTGTAATGTGCATTTTTCTTTAGTGCGGGTCCAACAAGATGGTTTGCACCCAGGGCCCAGAATTTGGTGCTACACCCCTGTGGGAATGGAGCATGGAAACATAGACATACCTTCGAAAATGTATTGGTGCAAAATATCAGCGGGGTTTTTTTTGTGTCAGACCGATCAATTTCTGGGCAAAATAAACACCTCTCATTTCCAATGCTGGTATTTATATAACAATATATCACCCATACCTGGTTGTGGGTACTGAAAAAAAAGTTTCATGTAATTTCAACCTGGAAATATTCAGACAGACACAAAAGAAAAGTATTAGTAAGCTTTGTTGAGTTATTGAGTTTTCTTTGGCGCTCAGACCCTGGCAGAGGACATTGCGATGAAGGGCATGCCACTTAGACAACGCTTAGGAGATGGGGGTTTAAATTGGGCAGATTGGGCGTTGATTGGACGAAAAGGAGGGGTGGCGAGTAGCGGGGAGGAGTAATAGGAGTGAAGTAATGAAGCCTGAGGAGCAGGTAAACTCTGGAGAAGACGTGAGGTAGACGGGAGCACAGTTAGGTCTTCCAGGCTAAACTTACGCCAACTCCATTTCTCTTAGATTGTGTATCTATGAGTCTAGATCCAGAAAATAAAGAATTGAGAGTAAGTAGATGAGATGATAAATATGATTTTAGTTAAGGTATTGTCATTACGGCCAACTGCTTTCATACTGATATTGCCAAACACTGAATAAATACATCACCAAAATATTTAAATACTATACAAATACAAATTGTCTGATTACTACAGCGCTGATTTGGCTTCTCTACAGATACAGTTATCAGTGGTGGATGGAGTACTCAATTTTGTTACTTAAATAAAAGCACAGATACAGAGGCTAAAAGTTACTCAAGTAAAAGTATCACATGGAAAAATCTACTTAAGTAAAAGTATAAAAGTACCCGTTTAAAAATGTACTTTTAGAGTAAAATGTAAAAGGTATTTCACACAAGTGTTGTTAATTTATGAAAGTGTTAAATGTAGTGATTTAATTAAAAATGATACATATTTTGGTCAACAGTAACAATACGAATCAGTTTGTTAATTTTTCTAATGAATTTTGTGTATTTATTTTTGTTTGCTCAAAGCCGAAGCTTGAACTCAAAAACGTTAGTCGGGATGTTACCACGAACATGCCAAAAATAACCCCTCAAATCATATGAAAAGTACTTTTTACTTTTCAGTCCTGTTTAAAAAAATGTAGTGGAGTAGAAAGTACAGACAGCTGCTCTCAAATGTAGTGAAGTAAAGGTAAAAGGTATCCACTGTAAAAAGTACTTTAGAATTTCTAGGTATCTGTACTTTACTTTTTAAGTACAGAACTTTACTACTTGTACTTTGTTACCACTGACAGTTATACATGATTTTCATTATGATGATTTCATACATTATTTACACACATTAACCTACTAAGATAACTTCACTGGAGAACCATCTGCAACCCAGACGCAAACTTTTACAGACATGCAAACTTTTTTTCTGACACTTGCATTATATATTGCACACTAATCTTTATAAAAATTTCAAATGTAGACAGAACTCAATTACAAATAATGACTTTAATCAGCGGTTTGTAAATCTATAATTTACAAAAGGTGTTGAGAAGGAGGTGTTCATAGCGATAGGCCCATTCGTCACAAAGATGAAGCATTGAACATGACGCAAAGTGCCAGATTTCCATCCGTCTTATCAGGAGTCTCTATTGTCCTGGACTGTACAGACCTGTTTGATAAAGTCTCCACTGCTTTGGCCTGTGCGGTTGCCAGATGGGTGGGGTTGCCACAGATTGTAGGACAATACTCCGATTGTCAGGAAGTTTGTACAGTCACACCAAACCATTGTTACCTTCAGTGACACTTAGTGACAATAACCAAACTTGTTCTTCGCTGCCACCAGGGCTTGACATCAACACCAGCCAGCAAGACAAATGCTTTTTTACTGCGTAATATCATTTGGCCCACAAGTGACTTTGCAAAGTTGAATTTTTCACATAAACAACTTATGAGGGTTGAGGTTTTCTGCCAAGTCACGCTAAAATCAATAAATACAGACAAATCATGCAGTGGACAGGGAGTTGTGTGTAGATGTCACTAAAAAAATATGAGACAAATGAAGACAGATCTTTTTGGCTTGATGCTAATGCTAATGTGGATTTTGGATCCAAATAAAAATCTTAATAATACCACAAACTGAAATAATCTACACAAAAACAATCATGCAGACTTTCCTTTTTTTACTTTTACATTTTAATAAAAGTTAGCATTAGCTTTGAGACCCAAACATATAACCATTATAAAAACTGAAAATGTCTTTAACATCTCGTATGGCAAGTAAAAATAAAACGTTAGCTAGTAGGCCTCTCTATTAAATAAAACCAGCCAACACTGGTGACCAAAAAAGCCTACGTCAAACTCTGGCCTGCTCTCCCAGATCGATCATACTCAGGGTGGTAAATAACCAACCTAATATGTCGTATAACTCTATTAACAGCCGTACTTTTGTCAGTTGGGCGCTGGAGGCTAAAGCTATCAACACACACAGCCAGCGCTAGCATCTTTTAAGGAAACAAGCCGTTGCAGCTTTCCAATCCATCATCGAGAGCGCTGTTTGATTTTATGTGGAAGTTCTGACCTGTTCAAAGCCGTGGGGCGGGTTGTCTGATACGAGATACCATTCTTCTGCGCATTTATTGAAGCCAGTCCCCGTGTGCGGCTGAGCTTGGCTTGGCCTTTGACTCCCAGGCAAATAAGGCACAGTGTTCTCCGTCAAATGTTGGTAAAGCTTGTGTGACAGGTTGATGGATGCCTGAATCAAAGTCCATTCACGAGCAGGACAACCACAAACACGCGGGTTTGTACTGTTGGCACTTATCAAGAGGAAGCGGGTGTTAACAGTTGCACCTCTGAAGGCTTGTTTGAATGCTGCTGTAACAATATGGCGTGATATCGATCTAAAGATGTCAGACTAGGATACTGCATCTGTCTTTATATTCGTTAGTCACTACTAAATTGGAATTTATTTTTGAAAGGAAGTTACATTATTTGACAAAGACAAGAATATGTAAGAATTACTGTGGCCACTTTTTTTGCCCCAGTACAGATATACCGTAAAAGTAAAATAGTCATATAGAAACCGCTGTGTGCTGTTTGCGTCCACTTATAAAGCGCTTTTTATCGTAATGCTAGTGCGCTGTTAGCATGTTGTTGTTAGCATTACCTTGATGATGGCCAAAATCCACTCTGGGCCGCAGGGAAAGGAGCTTATAAACTACTCATGGGTAATAATTAGGATGCTAGGAATGCATTCGGAAAGTGAGGAATAACCTTGGACCACGGCAAACAGTTTTAAATAAACTAGGTTTTCTAGAACTAGGTTTTCTTACATGATCATTTTAAAACATGAACTGCCAATGTTAAGGTGTCCTAATACTTGCTTTAATAATGAGTTTTAACTGTTGACAAAGCTCAGTATGGGTAAATAGTTGACAGTACTTTTAACTGGACAAAGAAAGTAGGAAATGAGAGTCAAATGGAAACACATAGGAGACAGTGTTTGAGTGGGGCCAGGGTGCAGCTACATGAGCGGTATTCTGCACTCTGTTTCACTTATGGAAGTCATCACAGGCAATTTACTACCGTGGTGAGATAAGATCAGCCAAATGAAAGCTTCTCGGGGCTGGAGGGGGTTAATATGTTCGCTGGACTCACAGTACCTCAGCTCCAGAAGCAGCCAGAGGACTGTTTTTTTTTCTCTCCTCTGACTTTGTCCTGAGGCCCCGAGTGAACCAGTGCTGCTGAAAAGAGCAAAGAACAGCTCCATGGAAACGGGAAGGCGTTTGAGAGGGAGGCCTGAGCAGAGGATAAGAGAAGTTTCTATCTGAATGCTAGAAGGAGAGAGAACAAAATTAAACCAAAAGTAAAATAAATGTGTTAGCAGACCCTCATGAGGAAACCTGCACCATTTGTTAACATACTAGTTGTTGTTCGCATTACTGTGACCGCAAAACTCGGGAACATTGTGAATGTGCTTATAAACTGTTGTTGTTGACTTGTTAGGATGCTAGGAATATGTTCGAAAAACGTGAAATAACATGAAAATACCACGATCAGCCTTGTCCAAGGTACTCTGATTGTAATTATAAAAGGTCCCTTATTGCAAGTTGGAGCCAACGCGTTTTGACCTATGGAGGTCTTCAGCAGGGTTCCACAGATCAAAATGTGTTGGCGTGTGAATGAACGACTGCTGGTGGTTGGTGGGGTAGCATGCCCAGATAGGCACAATGGCACATTGATTGGCACATTCCTAATAACTCTGGGTAATAGAAACACCCATAATTAAATAAATATTTGACTTTTTGCAATGAAACCCATGTAACCTGTTAACCTCTTACCATTCCGACGGC
>KN469292.1:877-16617 GCA_000787095.1 Periophthalmodon schlosseri
ATCCCAGGAAAAACATCAGACATCTCAGTCTAGAAAAGCGCAATACTAGGAACAGCAAAGATACTGTGCAGAACCCTCAAGCTCCCAGGACTCTGGTAGAGGACCTGAGCTTGGAAAAAGGATGAGACTACATTTATGTCTATGTTATCCCAGTCTTTTTACCAGTGTATCGTTTCTTGCCCTGGGCGTCCAGGTCGGAGGATGGCAGAGGCTGAAACAGCTCCGACTCCTCCCAGGACTGGTGCCTTGAGGCTGGGGTGGTGACCTGCACTGAGCCCCTGACTCTGGAGGCTCTGGAGGGCCTCTGCGTGGTGGTGGTGGTGGTGGTAGTAGTAGGCTCTGGAGTAGTAGTAGTAGTTGTTGCTAGTGTAGTTGTAGTAGTTGTTGTAGTAGTAGATTTCGTTGATTTGGGTTTTAATTTGAAGAGTCTCAGTTGGTCGCCATCCTTTAAATTTTGAATTTTATCTGCAAGGAAAAAAAGTATACATAAGAAGTAAATATTTCTCTGTGATTTTCATCCAGGTCTGGTCAGGTTCGCCCAGTCTGCTCCCAGTCTGCTCCCAGTCTGCTCCTCACCGCTGTCCGAGTCTTTGTTCAGAACCAGATTTGGTCTTTTGTTCAGAGCGATGGATGGGCGAGCTCCTCCTGGACCTCCTGGAAGAAAAAAATATTCTAGAAATAAACCCAAAATATATTAAATGAAAAACACAGAAATTAAAAGTTTAATTAGAGAAATTTAAAAAAGAAATAGATGTTTATCAACAGTTAGAAAGACAAAAACTTCAGAGTCACGGAAATCCGGCAAAATTCTGGAGGACAGTCAGATCCCTCAGAACCTAGTATTCATACATTACCAACTGATATTTTATTAGATTCAGCTACTGTAAATTCTAAAGAGGAAAAATGTGATGCTTTTAATAGACATTTTTATCTCTGTCTCTATCTATATGCAGTTATTGGTTTAGTCCTGGTTAATCCTGGTTTAGTCCTGGTTTAGTCCTGGTTTAGACCTGGCATAGTCCTGGTTTAGTCCTGGTTTAGTCCTGGATTAGGTTCAGATGTCCTTTTACTTCTCATATTTCATTAGAATACAATCTGTAGAACTCCACTGGCTCTGAGTGACTGAGTTAAACAGAAAATTAATAAACACAAAATAAAAAAACAGAAAATTAATTAAACTAACCATAACAAAGAAACCCATAGTAGTAATAGTAGTAGTAGTAGTAGTAGTAGTAAATCTTGCTCTAAAATGGGGGCTCTGTTCCACATGTGAGTCACAGTTTCTGGTTTTGGCCCAAACACAAAACCACAGAATCAAACCAAAAATAGAGTGAATTAATGTTAATGAAACATGACACAAGAGTTACATAAGAACCAGGACCAAGACCAGGACCAGGACTAAAGCAAAAAAACAGGTCTAAACCAGGACCGGGACTAAACCAGGACCAAGACCGAGACCAGAACCAAGACTAGGACCAGGACCAAGACTCTAGTCCTTGTTTAGTCCTTGTTCTGTTCTATAAACTCTTGTTTGTCATCTTTCTGACCCTCTCCTCTGCTCCTCTGACCCTCTCCTCTGCTCCTCTGACCCTCTCCTCTGCTCCTCTGACCCTCTGCATCCTCTGACCCTTTCCCCTGCATCAGACCCTTTCCTCTGCTCCGCTGACCCTCTCCTCTGCTCCTTTGACCCTCTGCATCCTCTGCTCCTCTGACCCTCTCCTCTGCTCCTCTGACCCTCTGCATCCTCTGACCCTTTCCCCTGCATCAGACCCTTTCCTCTGCTCCGCTGACCCTCTCCTCTGCTCCTCACACCCTCTACTCTGCTCCGCTGACCCTCTCCTCTGCTCCTCACACCCTCTACTCTGCTCCGCTGACCCTCTCCTCTGCTCCTTTGACCCTCTGCATCCTCTGCTCCTTTGACCCTCTGCATCCTCTGCTCCTTTGACCCTCTGCATCCTCTGCTCCTTTGACCCTCTGCATCCTCTGCTCCTTTGACCCTCTGCATCCTCTGCTCCTTTGACCCTCTGCATCCTCTGCTCCTTTGACCCTCTGCATCCTCTGCTCCTCTGACCCTCTCCTCTGCTCCTCTGACCCTCTCTTCTGCTCCTTTGACCCTCTGCATCCTCTGCTCCTCTGACCCTCTCCTCTGCTCCTCTGACCCTCTCTTCTGCTCCTTTGACCCTCTGCATCCTCTGCTCCTCTGACCCTCTCCTCTGCTCCTCTGACCCTCTCTTCTGCTCCTTTGACCCTCTGCATCCTCTGCTCCACTGAGCCTCTCCTCTGCTCCTCTGACCCTTTCCCCTGCATCAGACCCTCTCCTGTGCATCTGACCCTTACAGGACTGTGTAATATAACTGAATGATTCCATATAGAGTCTATGGACAGATGGTATCTCTATAAAA
Organism: Periophthalmodon schlosseri; assembly: GCA_000787095.1. Taxonomy (NCBI): domain Eukaryota; kingdom Metazoa; phylum Chordata; class Actinopteri; order Gobiiformes; family Gobiidae; genus Periophthalmodon; species Periophthalmodon schlosseri. Next base: position 3,280 of record KN469292.1, read on the forward strand.
CATGTCGGCTCTAATCACGTTCAGATGGTTTGAAATGTGGTTTGTGGGAAAATCAGACTTTGATGCTAAACATTACATAAGCGCTGTAAATGCACACGAGGCCAAACGAGTCATCAAATCTATATAGAGTCTATAGAATCTATAAAACAGAAATGGGAAGGTTCTGGGTTAAACTGACTGAAGTTTGGCCAAAATCAAACCGAAAAATTATGTAACAGATTTAAACTCACTCCAAAACAAATAAAACAGGCGGCTTTTCACAATAATAGCCAGATGGAGTTTTATTTTGGAGGAAGCTCTGGACACGTGCGATTCTCAGGGACTAAACTAAAAATACAAGAGTTTGAGGAGAATTTGATGTGAAATATTGATCTTAAAATGTTTTTGTTTTGTAGAGCGCAGTGAAGTCATGTACAAGATTTAAACTTGCTCCTAAGAAATAAATAAAACAGGCGGCCTTTCACAATAAGAGCCAGATGGAGTTTTATTTTGGAGGAGGCTCTGGACACGTGGGATTCTCAGGAACCAAACATGAAACAAACTAAAAATACAAGAGTTTGAGGAGAATTTGATGTGAAATATTGATCTTAAAATGTTTTTGTTTTGTAGAGCGCAGGGAAGTCATATAAGAAAATAAAAGTCTAAAACTTCACAATAAAAGCCATCTGTCGTGAGGTTCATAAGCCTAAGGCCCTATGATTCGGCTCTGTGGAGTCGTGAGTGCCCTGGGACAGAGAAGTTCATAAGACACTGTAGAGTCGGCTCTGTGGAGTCGTCAGCGCCCTGGGGCAGACAGGTTCATCAGACACTGTGAAGTCGGCTCCGTGGAGTCGTGAGCGCCGCGGGGCAGACTGAACACATGTGGCTGATGTTCTGGATGGTTGATTGAAAGTGTTGCTTTCAGAATACAGATTTTATTCACTATTCATTATTGCAGAGCTTCCATTTCTGTGCTGTACTGAGGGTTCTCACTGTCAATTCAGTCCCTGTTATCTTGGCCTGCGTCATCAAAGGTATAATACTCCCTACAACAGAAGCATAGCCAGACTGGACCAGACTGGACTGGACAACACAATCACCAGGACTGACACAGCATTGAATCAGGACTAAACCAAGGACTAAACTAGGACTGAACCTGGACCAAATAGACCTAGAGTAATGGTAAGACATAACTAAACTAGTATTAAATAAGGTCAACACCAAAACTAACCCAGGACTAAACCAGGACTAACCCAGGACTAAACCAGGACTAATCCAGGATTAAACCAAAACTAACCTAAACCAGAACTAACCCAGGGCTAAACCAGGACTAACCCAGGAGTAAACCAGAACCAACCCAAGACTATACCAGAACTAACACACGGCTAAACCAGAACTAACCCAGGACTAAACCAGAACTAACCCAGGACTAAACCAGAACTAACCCAGGATTAAACCAGAACTAACCTAGGACTAAACCAGAACTAACCCAGGAATAAATCAGAAATAATCTAAACCAGAACTAACCCAGGACTAAACCAGAACTAACCCAGGACTATACCAGAACTAACGCAGGGCTAAACCAGAACTAACCCAGGATTAAACCAGGAATAACCCAGGAGTAAACCAGAATTTACCCAGGACTAAACCAAAACTAACCCAGGACTAAACCAGAACTAACCCAGGACTAAACCAGAACTAATTCAAGATTAAACCAAAACTAACTTAAACCAGAACTAACCCAGGATTAAACCAGAACTAGCCCAGGATTAAATCAGAACTAACCTAACCCGGGACTAAACCAGAACTAAACCAGGACTACACCAGGACTTTCTCTCTTGTTGGTTCTCAAAGCTGTACCTGAACTACGGACATGAGAAACACGTGGTCCAGATCTGAGACATAAACGTTTCCAGACAACGTTAAAAATGCTAAAATTGATCTCAAGTTACAATTTACTGCCAAAAGCACGAGGAGCAGAACCAGAGGAGCAGAGCCAGAGGAGCAGAGCCAGAGGAGCAGAGCCAGAGGAGCAGAGCCAGAGGAGCAGACAGGAGCAAAGCCAGAGGAGTAGAGCCAGAGGGAGTAACAGGAACAGAGCCAGAGGAGCAGAGCCAGAGGAGCAGACAGGAGCAGACAGGAGCAGGTCTTACCCAGTCCAGTTCGGTGGTTGAATCCTTGGTTGAGTAAAGATAGTCTGGTTCTGTTGTGGAGCGCTGACAGGACAAAGAAACAAAAAGTTAAACTTCAGATTAAAATAAACAAAAGATGAAATGATTTGATTAAAAAGATTCTGACCGGGACGAGGAGGAAACAGGGAGCGACCCCTCGGACTCTGAAACATGCAAACACAATGTAGTCAAAACAAATTCAACGACAAGTGGTTTATTCTGACCAGTTTGAACTGAAACTAAAAAATAAACTAAACACGACTAAACCTGCCTAAATATGAAGTGAATAAATAGAATAAATGTGTCTAAATGATGTTAAATTCCTACCAGAGCTCGTCCCAAAGGATTCCTGAGTTTGAACGTTTTCAGTGGAGGTTTGTCTAAAAAAAAAAAAAAGGAAATACAGAAAAAAATACAACTGAATATATCAGATTTTTTGTCATTTAAAGCCCCACTGTGGAACATTTCTGGTGATTTGTTGCAACCTTCGCTGAATGGAGATAGAAAGTTAAAGCCTTAGTCTGGAACATTCTCAATAGACATAGATCTATTTAATGTCATACTATGTAACATTTCTGGACTCTCTAACGGAAAAGTTACGAGTCAGGTCGTTGGAGTAGCAAGAGGCTTGAAACAGCCATTATGTTATTAATGCATTTCATTTACGCTGTGTAAATCCTGAAATATTCCACAGTCGGGCTTTAATAAACCCATTGTAATGCCTGTATTGTAGTAGTTTTGGTTATAGATGATGATATAATGTGACTCACGGTTGCCGTTGGTGCTGTGGTAAACCGGTTTGCTCCAGTCGCCGCTGGAAATAAAAAATAGAAATATCACTAGAATCCTGAGTGGGTGGGTATTTTTCAACTTTTCTTCACAAACTGCCTCTTAACTGATGTAAAACTATCATAAATATTTCGCACAGGTACTGTCCACCAAACAAAGTCAGACTTAGACAAACATGAAACCTGTCAGATGATCTTTAGACATAATATCAGTGAGTCTATAGTTTGAAGAGTGTCTCGATGGTCCAGTAGGTTCCATAGTGGTCCATGGGCCTATACTAGTCTATGTGTCTTATACTTGTGAAAGTTACAGTTCAAGATCATTCTAAATGTATTCAGGAAAGGTTCATTTCTGTCCTGTGAATGGGACTTTTTTAGTATCGATACCTGCTCAAATGAGTATCTAGTTTTGGTACTAGTTTTAACATCGATTAGTATCAGAGTTTCAATACTTAACCCTAATAGTTGGTATATTAGTAGATAATCTTATTCAAATATGGTTACAGTCCCAAGGCGGCTGTACCTGAGGTGTACCTGAGGTGTACCTGAGGTGTACCTGAGGTGGGCGTGGTCTAAGGTGGGCATGGTCTGAGGTGAGCGTGTATAGTCACATACCTGAGGTGGGTGTACCTGAGGTGTACCTGAGGTGGGCGTGGTCTAAGGTGGGCGTGGTCTGAGGTGGGCGTGTATAGTCTCATAGCTAAAGTGGGTCTATCTGAGGTGGGCGTGTATAGTCTCGTACCTGAGGTGGTCACGGCGTGTGGCTCTCACGCTAAACTCGTACTCCGAGTCCGGCTCCAGGTCTGACAAAACCGTGTCACTGGTTGGACACCACTCATACTGCCATCTGCTGGAGCGCTCACGCCAACGCACTGTGTAGAATCTGGAATAGAAACAGGACTAAACCAGGACTAAACCAGGACTAAACTAGGACCCAAGCAGGACTAAAGCAGGACTAAACCAAGACTAAACCAAGACTAAAGCAGGAATTTACCAAGACTAAACCAGGTCTAAAACAAGACTAATGCAGGACTGAAACAGGAATAAACCAGGACTAAAGCAGGACTAAAAAAGGTCTGAACCAGGACTGAACCAGACTGAACCAGAACTTAAACAGGACTAAACCAGGACTAAACCAGGACTAAACCAGGACCAAACCAGGGTTAAAGCGGTCTCATACCCGTCCTGGAGGCAGTGTCCCAGGATGTCTCCCAGGGGTGTGTGTGGGTGTGGAGCCCAGGACAGGAGCACCGCTGTGGGGCTGACGGAGCGCACCACCAGCCTCAGGGGGGTCTGGAGGTCCACTTTACCTGGGGCACACACAGGAGGGCATCTGGTTTAGAATGACTCATATATTCTAGTTTAAAACATGAAGGAAAAATGTGAAAAAGTAGAAGTATCTTCAGATTTTCTTGAATTTTAAAAGTACAGCATGTAACTTTCTGGAGGTGGCATACCACTTTGAAATATTCTTCATGGAGACAGGTACGTTTTATGCCATACTGTGAAATATTATAGCCAAGGGAGCCACATTTCCATGGAAACAAGCAGGAGGAGGCCAAAAAAGAGTCAGGTTTGTGGAGATGCAAGCCCAGGTTAAGGGCGCAGGTTTTGCAGTGCTAAAAAGTGCTAAAAAAAGATCAAAGATCAAGATGAAAAAACATCCTTGTAGTCTGTTTTTTGGCAAAATGTTACATACTGGGGCTTTAAATTGTGAATAATAACAATAAAAATGTAAAAGTTGATGTTTATGGTGTATACCTGTACACTGGGTGTGGCATGTTTCTCACCTGTACAGTGCGGGTGCAGGTCGGTCTCTGGGATGCCTTGAACAGACAGGAGGTACTTAGGCTCCGCGTCTGAAAAACAAATACATTTGGTTTATTTGTTTACAGAAAATACCAATCTTTCACACTGCGTCTAGTTAGGTCAACATAAAAGAGCATTTGCTCTGAGAGCGGTGCTTGGGCCGATGTGAACCCAGCAGTCGCACTCTGGACCACAGTAAACGGCCGGTCCGAGAGCGCTTGAAACAGGAGGTCTCGGAGCGTCTCCACCCGCACTCTATGAACACGTCGACCTATGCAGTCCACTGTGACAGTAAAAGTGCTTGGAATTGGGGAAAAGAGCGCTCAGATCATGTATATTTGTATGAATGGACCCTGCAGAGCTGCAGACACGGTCGTCTGACAAGGCAATTTGGATCAACTTAATATCAGTGACAGCCTCCTCCTGCCTCTGTCTGCGCAAGTGAGCCTGGGTCTGTCCGTTCAAAAAGCTTTTTCTGTTCCGCCACCAGCACAAATACTCCTAACGGTATATTTAGTCACAGGTGAAAGAAAAGACCACCGTGTATGGTGGAAGTGAGCGTGTGCAAGCGTTTTCACGGGGCTCTGTCCCTTGAAGTTCGTTGTCATAGAAATAAGTTCTTTGATCAGCTGATGGACTCTCACGTGGCTCATGTGTTTGGGGTGACTGATGCGCAGTGTGTGAACAAGGCCGACCCAAAAATAAAGTAAACAGAACTAAATCTAGTGCCACTGGGGGCATCCACTGAGCACTAACATGTGTGAAAATGGTGCATTCACACTAATCTAATCTCTCTTTAGTCCTGGTTTACTGCTGGTCTAGTCCTGGTTTTGTCTTGGTCTAGTCCTGGTTTAGTCCTGGTCTAGTCCTGGTCTAGTCCTGGTCCTGAGTGCCTGAGCAGTGACTTTATGTGTTTAGTGTAAATGTGAGCTTGAGTGGTGGTAATGGACGTTCCCTCAGGCGCCTCCTCTCTCCTCTTTTATTCTTTTTATTTATCTACTGTTTCACTGTAAACACCACACACTTTATTTAGTCTTTCATGTTTTATAATTAAAGTTTTAAAATTAAAGTTTCATAATCTCTGTTTAATTTAATATTTCCTACGGCTTCGTTATTTTGGTTTTGTTTGTGTTGAGATGATGGATGGTTCCCTCAGGCTCTTCCTGTTTAACATCAGACCAAAGACCGGCTCAGGAAGAGAACTAAACCAGGTCTGGACCTGGACTGAACCAGGAATAAACCAGGTCTGAATCCGGACTGAACCGGGACTAAACCAGGTCTGAACCTGGACTGAACCAGGACTAAAGCAGGTCTGAACCCGGACTGAACCAGGACTAAACCAGGTCTGAACCCGAACTGAACCAGGACTAAACCAGGACCAAACCAAGACTAAACCAGAACTAAAGAGGGACTAGACCAGGACTTGACAAGAAATAAACCAGGACTAAACCAGGACTTAGCCAAGACTAAACCAGGACTAAACCAGGACTAAATCAGGACTAAACCAGTACCAAGCCAGGACTAAAGAGGGACTAGACCAGGACTAGACAAGAACTAAGCCAGGACTAAACCAAGACTAAACCAGGACTAAAGAGGGACTAGACAAGGAATATACCAGGACTAAACCAGGACTAAACCAGGTCTAGGTCTAAACCAGGACTAAACTAGAACTAAACCAGTCTAAACCATCCTCCTGTATCGCTATGTGTCAGATGCCCTCCCATCCTCCAGATGTTGTGGCTGGATAGACAGTGTGTTGTTGTTTCTTGTATAAATGTGTTTCTTTGTTGGTAAAACTCATAAACAGCCCCTGTGGGAGCTTGAGTTTTATTTGCGGTTTAATCCTGATTTGTGTTGTGGGAGTTGAACCAGCGCCCGGTCGAGTCTGAACCACACGATAGATTTGAGCAGAGCCACAAATGAAGGACTTTACCACAAAATGTTCCTTTAAATCCAGAATGAGACCGCGAGCTCAGTGAGATGACGGACACGGACGCGCCCTCGACTCAGAGCAACGTGGATCAAATATTCAAATTGGATATCACTGGGTTTACAGTTATTATTTATGATGAGACCGCGGGCTACAGACACAGACACGCCCTCAGAGGCAGAGAGGAACACACAGAACTGTTGACGAGGCAGAGAGGAGATTAAACATGTATCAAATATTCAACCGGGACGTCACTGGATTAAGCACTATTATTATTAGGATTATTCAGTGTGGGGGGCACTGTAAACACAAGTTGCATCACAAACAGAGCTCATGGCGTGGTGTGACCTAACTCGGAGCACAAGGATCCTCTGAGAAGAATACATCTGTCACAACTGGGCCTCCACTGGTTCAAACCAATCACAGAGCAGCACTGTGGGCGGAGCCAAAGGTGGAATGCCTAAATGACCCCAAACAAACACAGCCGCTTCTGTATCAGATCTGATTTGAGTTTAATGATAAAGCATTCGAAAACTGTGGCCCCTCTCTCTGTAACTGCTGCTGTCAGACTCGTCATTTTGGTCTTAAAATGTTCGTATTAACCCGCTCTACATGATCCTGATGTTTTTATTTCTCTATTGTGTCTGTAAATCAAGATATGAACATTAATAACAGACAAATTAGGCGCCTTTCCCCCGAGGTTGCTCCTGCTAGCATTAGCAACATGTTTGATTGACAGTGTTGCTAAGTACCTGCTCCAGATTGGCTTTTTGGTTGCTATGATACTCGTGGTCAGAATTCCAAATATGGAACTCTGCTCCAAATTCTATAGCTGCTAGCCTCGATGAGGTTTATTTGGGGCCGAACGCTATGTGACGTCACACTTAGTTCACTTCTTTATACGGGCTATGTGTCTTACCCAGCTCAGTGACATAGCTCAGTCCCCCTTGTGGCAATGGGATGAACTGCGGGGAGCTGCTCCCGCTGCCGTACCCCACGACGTGCCCCTCCAAACGGACCCGAGGACTAGAACCAGAATCAGGACTAGAACCAGGACTAGAGGCAGGGAGGAAGTGGAACACGATGGTGTCTTCAGTCACGTTCACACGCACACGCAGCTTCAGCCCAGGACCTACAGGACAGAGAAGGACCTGTGTTATAGGGACAGCTTCAGAAAGTGGTGCCACTATCCAAACCCAAGACATAAGGTTAATATGACAAGTTTGAGAATCCAGTCCCAAACAAATAATGAGAAGGTTCAACATTTGTTGATCAGAAACTTGAAGATTTCTTTAAAAACAGTGAATCTGACATAGAGTTGTATAGGTGATACAGTCAAAGTCTTCACCCTCCACCAGAAAACTTATGCAATACAGCTTTAATTAAAAAATACTGTAATAAAACTAAAATAAAGGGAAGTTTAGACAAATCACAGCTTCACCCTGGTGTAGCCCCATGTGACCTCTGACCCCTGACACGTGAGTGAGTGGTGACAGGTGAAACGTGAATGGACTGGTTCAGTTTAAATCTGTTCAGGTTCATGTTTACAGAGTGACTCAGAGTTTAGAGGATTTAAGTTTGAACTTTTACAGACAAAAGAAACTCCCCAGGCTGAACTACAACAGATAATCCTTTAGGCAGGAGCAGGCAGGAGCAGAGGCGCAGAGCCAGAGGAGCAGAGCCAGAGGAGCAGAGCCAAAGGAGGAGAGCCAAAGGAGGAGAGCCAGAGGAGCAGGCAGGAGCAGACAGGAGCAGACAGGAGCAGACAGGAGCAGACAGGAGCAGACAGGAGCAGACAGGAGCAGACAGGAGCAGACAGGAGCAGACAGGAGCAGACAGGAGCAGACAGGAGCAGACAGGAGCAGACAGGAGCAGACAGGAGCAGACAGGAGCAGACAGGAGCAGACAGGAGCAGACAGGAGCAGGCAGGAGCATTCACATCTGAGAGAGACTGAAATCTGAACTTTAAACTGATCCATGAATCCCGTGCATTTCAGAACATGTTTGTAGAGGTCTAAACTACAGAGTGAGCAGCTTTACACAGAATAAGCCCCATGGAGACACGGGGAGGGCATCTGACACACGGAGAGGGCAACTGAGCTTTATTATGATCTTGCAGGTTTAACATGTATTGTAATAGTTGTTCTTTTCAGTCTTATTTAAAGCCACAGCACGTAACTTTCTGGAGGTGTCACCTGCATGATTCCATGGAAATAGAAAGTCAAAGCTATACTTCGGAACATTCTCCATGAACATAGTTGGAATATTACAGCCAGCAAACAAGCTCCAAGCCTAGAGTCAGGTTTGTGGAGATGCAAGTCCACTCACAGTAAGGACACGTTTTGAAGAATGTTTTACTTAGTTCTTACTTTTTTCTTACTTTTCTTACTTTATTTTAGTATATAATTTGGCTAAAAAGTTACACGGAGGGGCTTTAAACTGTATGAACCAGTCTCAGAAAAGGGCAGATTTTTACTAAAGATGCCCTCCCTGGCAGAGGAATGCAGGCACTGTGAGGCAAAGTGTGTTGCTCAAGGGCACGTTTCTTCTGCAGCCACAGCCTCTCCCTCACACAGCCCCTCTTAAAGAGTTACTTTGATGAGTCTAAACGGGGAAAGCTTTACGTTATTTCTGACGTTGTGAAACGAGAGTTTAACAGAAGCAGAAGTCAAACATGAGCTCATAAATGTTTTTACAGACACAGAACCAGAGACGGGCTTATGTAAGACACACGTGACAGAACACGCATGTGGAACGTTGACGCTACACGCTAACGACACAGAACATATACTAACACCACAGACATATGTATAAAGAGGTGGACTGCAACGCTGTCAATCAAACCTGTTGCTAATGCTAGCGGGAGCAACCTCGAGGAAAGAAGGTGCCTGATTGGTCTTTTATTAATGTTCATATCTTTATTTAGGGACAAAATAGCGAAATAAAAAACCCAGGATCATGTAGAGGGTTAATAGGAACATTTTAAGACGAGTCTGACAGCAGCAGTCACAGACAGAGGGGCGACGAGTTTTCAATAGAAAGTGAATTGGAGCCAGAGTCGATGGAACTAGAAGCGCACCCATCCTCACCTCCTATTTGGAACATGGCGGCTAGTAGGTTAGCTATGTCCATTTTTATGTACAATCTATGGATAACACGCTAACTGCCTCTGAGCAACACATTGGAGTTGAACCAGCGATTGCCTCAGGACACAGACTCTTACCGGGACCTGGACTGAGTGACTTTGGCTTTATGTGATTAGTTTGAATGTTCCACAGTAAGGCATTAAACTTATTTACTCAATTACAGTCTTTTTATTGCTTCGTGTGAGTGGGCTTGCCTCTCCACAGATCTGACCTGTAACTTGGGCCTAACTGCATCACCTGATTGCTCCATGGAGACACAGGTTTAATGCCACAGTGAAGAGTTTTACAGACTAAGCAATTACATGTCCACAGGAAAGTTACACAGTGAATCTTTACAGATATCCTTTTCCCTCTAACAGAAGGGTTTGTGGTTCGATCTCTGCTGCATGCTGCCATTGTGTCGTTGAGCCAGACACTCCCCCATTGTCTAATGATAAAGAGAGTGTAGATCTGTGTGAGACAAGGGAGAGGAGAGAGAGAGGGAGGGGAAGAGCAGAGGGAGAGAGGGAGGGGAAGAGGAGAGGGAGAGGAGGGAGAGAGGGAGAGGAGAGAGAGAGGAAAGGGAAGAGGAGAGGAGAGAGATGGTGGGGAAGAGAAGAGGGAGAGGAGAAGGAGAGGGAGGGAAGAAGAGAGGGAGAGGATAGAAAGAGAGAGTAAGAGGAGAGAGAGAGGAGAGGAAGAAGACAGAGAGATAGGGAGGAAGGTGAGAGAGAAAGGGAAGGAGGCAGAGAAACATGAATTAAGTTGTCACAGAAAAGTGTTTAAAGACTCCGGGGAGAGAGACAAGGAAGGAGGGAGAGGGCAAAGAGGAGAGAGAGGGGGAGTGAAGGAGAGAGGAAGAGGGAGGAAAAGAAGGGTAGGGGTAGGAAGAAAAAGTGGAGAAAAGGAGGAGTAAGAGAGGAGAAAGACAGAAGAGAGAGAGAAAAAGTGAATGACGGGGGGGGGGCAAAGAGAGAAGAGGAGGGAAGGAGAGAAAGTTGTGATGATGTCATTGTGATCCTGTTTCAAACATAACTACTGTTATATAATCTAAAATAACATTACTGCATCACTACTGCTGCTGCTACTACTACTGCAGTACTCTGGGGACGTGTCAGGAAAAGTACTTTACAGTTGGACTAAATGAAGATGGATGAAGTGTAGAAATAGTGGAGCGGATCAGATTTAGAGAGATTTACATCATAATGATACTTTCAGAGCGTTAACTTTAGTTTTCATGTGATGATGTTTTCTGTTACGGCCTGGGCTCAGCATCAAACCAAAGTTACATCAAATGTGTGATTTTTTAAGACTAAAGACCTTAAGTTTGACTCACAAAAACCCCACAGAACCAAACCCAAACTGTGGAGCTCATGAGAGACCTTTTGGTGATGATTTTGCATCTGTGTTTGTGCCAACCCCCAGCGGGAGGGCATCTGGCACAAACAGAATGTGGGTCAGAGCTCAGAGTGTCGGGGAAAGTGGGTCATTTCTGTTTTAAAAGTGCTAAATATTTGTGTCGAGTTCAGTCCTTTGTATAGAATACAAAACTGCTCATGTTTACTGTCAGACTGCAGCACACGGCACGTACACACACACATACATATACACACACACACCCACACACATACACACACATACATATATACACACACACACACATATATATATACACACACACACACATATATATATACACACACACACACATATATATATACACACACACACACATATATATATACACACACACACACATATATATATACACACACACACACATATATATATACACACACACACACATATATATATACACACACACACACATATATATATACACACACACACACATATATATATACACACACACACACATATATATATACACACACACACACATATATATATACACACACACACACATATATATATACACACACACACACATATATATATACACACACACACACATACACACACACACACACATGCACGTGCACACACATACATGCATGTGCACACCACACACACACATAAAACTGCTCATGTCAGACTTCAGCACACAGCACATACACGCACATATGCACACGTACATGCACACACACACACACAACACACACACACACACATGGCCGTGCACACACATACACACATACATGCACACATACACACATACACACATACGTGCATGTACACGCATATACACACATAAAACTGCTCATGTTTACTGTCAGACTGCAACACACGAGCACGCACACACACATATATACACACATGCACACTACACACACAGACACACACACACACATACACACATATACACACACACACACACACACACATGCACACCACACACACGGTCACACATATGCACGTGCACACACACTCACGTGCACTCCTCTGCAGTTTAAGTATTGCAACACAAACAGTGCTTTGTAAAGTGTGAGAGTAAAGCCAGAGTTTAGTTTGACAGGCTCAGCTCACGTGCGCACGCACACACGTGCACTCCACAAACACGCGCACATGCACACGCAAACACACTCACGTGTACGTACAGGCTCAGCTCACGTGCACATGCTCACACACAAACACACACACACATACATATACTCATGTGCATGCACATTCTCAGCTCACGCGCACACGCTCGCACACAAACACACACATACATACATAGACTCATGTGCACGTACATGCTCATCTCATGTGCACACTCTCGCGTTCACACACATCCAAGTGCAGACTCAATTCACGTGTGCTTAGACTTGTGCAGTAAAAGTACTACAGTACAAAGTATATTATGTTTTTGATAAACAGAACGTTTTAAAGGTGTAAATACTTAAACTAAAACTGCATATTAGACCAGTGTCTCTCAAATGTTTCACACCAAGAAACCAAGGAAAACATCTGGCAAAACATCTGACTATTTCAGGTCTATAACAGGACTATTCCAGGTCTAAACCAGGTCTAATCTAGGTGTGCACCAGGTCTAAGTCAGGACTTTAACAGGACTATTTCAGGTCTATAACACGGCTATTCCAGGTCTAATATATGACTAAACCAGGTCTAAACCAGGTCTATAACAGGACTATTTCAGGTTTATAACACGGCTATTCCAGGTCTAATCTAGAGCTAAACCAGATCTAAACCAGGTCTATAACAGGACCATTCCAATCTAGTCTAATCTAATCTAGGAATAAACCAGGTATAAATCTAAGCAGAAATGCAAATGTAAACTTAATTTTCAAAAAATTCGGGATAGATTTAGTTAAATTTGACTTAAAATTTCAGACTCTCATTAATTTGTTTTATAGATTTGTAGAAATGACCTGGGCCTCGTTGTACCTGTCTCTGTGAGGTGACACTGTGATTTCTATAAACTTAAATTCATAACCATAGAGCCTTTATTCTCTGACCTCGGGGGATGAGCTGAGTCTCCGTCAGAATACATCCCATCATCAACATCAGAGCCAGCACCGCCGTCACCATGGTGATAACACCCACAACGTCCAATTAGAGCGCAGGGACTCAAC